>MU106827.1:70074-82477 GCA_012274485.2 Sinapis alba | reverse complement strand
CAATGGCCTATAAGAAGCCGGTGAGAGAGATCAAACAGAGGCCAATAGTTAAACAACTCATAGCAAGCAAAAAAAGCTTACCTGCAACGCAGTATGACCTGCACATTGACACCCTTTTCTTTATCATTTCTATTGGTTGAATTTGAGTCAGAAGATCTCGATTCTCTGGCCAATTTATCACTTGATCGTGGTGTCTGAGCCGGAGAGAGAGATGCAACACCACCTCTTCTTTGCTGCATCGAATCCGTTCTGCTAAAATTGTCTACCATTTAGGTACTTTCAAATCCTCCCCTGCACAAACAAATCCAACAAATTTGAGTATGGATCCAAAAAAACGAATTTCTCAAACTAATGAAGCGTTGTATAGTAACTAACATTTGCGAGATGCCCAGAAGCTAAAGTTTCAAAATTTCAAAACTAGAAAAGTTCGCGGTTTGACCCAAATTTAGCAACTTATTCAATCCAACGTCCATGAATCAGCAAACAAAAACAAAATCAGTGAACAAAAAGTGAATACATTGCTGAATCTACTTCAATATCCAAATCCTATAGATCTTCATCTCAATCGGATCAAACGATCGAGTAACAAAAAGAAGAAGCTTAGCGTAAGAGCAGTACTATTCCGGGAAGCAAAACGCGCTAGGAAGAAACGGGCAGTTAGATTTGACGACTTCCAGAGAAGGAAAATGTTCAGCTATGGCGAAACTGAAGAGAGAGAGGGTGGAACGGACTTGGAGAGAGAGAGTGTGTGTGTGTGTTCAAGTGCATTTATTGTTCCTTCTTCTCAAAGCAGAGATGAGAGAGGAAGTAAAAGAAAGAGATCATTTCCGTTTTAACGACGTCAGTGAAACGGTTTAAGATAGACCGATTCAAACCGAGATTTCAGTTCCGGTTTCACGAATTGATATCTTCATCATCTATATTTTCAGTTTTATATAGATAAAAAATACATTCAAATATTTTTAACTAATTTAATTAGTTATTTTTAGAGAAATCGTTACATTAACCTTAAAAAAAATTTTATCATAAAAATAATCTTTAAAGAAAAATATAACCAAAATATTTTATTAAAGAGGTAAATAAAAACTTATACCCTTAAAATTAAGTAATATATAGTTTTTGTTTAGAATTAAAAGATAGAATTTAAAATTTAAACTTTCAAATTTCAAAAAATTAAAAATTAAAATTTTAAAAATAAAAAATATTATTTTAATATTTTTAATGCTATTTTATGATAAAAATTAAAAAAGGACTATTTGAATAATTGCATTTTTTATGAAATTGTGAAACTGAATTGTGAAAATAATATGGCTGCGTTCAAAATGGTTCTCGGTTAAGTGGTTTATTTTGTTCATAACATTTTGTTTTTATTAACGGCGTCAAATAAATCGTTTACTTGCGCGTAAATCACTAAACCACTGTTTTCATTCTTTTATGTTATTAAACTAATATTAGATTTTGATTCTTTTCTACACTAAAATTATATCTAAGATTAGAAGACAATTCTTCTTTTTTCCTTTTCCAAATGTCAGATTAGAAGACAATTTTGTCTTCCCGTTTCGAGGGGAAAAGTTGGAGCCTTTTTAGATTTTATCTACTCAATTTTAAATTAGCTCAGTTCCATTAACATAAATTTAAATTTTCAAATTTGAAATTTGAGATATTAGTTAGTAACTAACGGGCTATTTTTCCTAATTCTCAACTTAAATATTTCTTTCTATACATACATATTGTGAACCATATGTATCTAAACTATTAAAAGGTAAGTACATTTTAGATAAAACAATTATTTCATCTTAATATTTACAACTTGTACCATTAAATTAATAACTATTAACTAATTAATTATTTTATTAGATTTTTCTCTATCTAAACTTACTAAATTTAATTAATTAAAAAATCATTTATTTTTGTAGATTATTCTCTAATCAAATTTACCAAATTTACAATTAGTTTCTAACCAAATTATTTTCTAATAAAAAATTACAATAAAATTAAACAAATTTATTTTAAATGTGACTAAAAACTTTAAATGTTATATATTCATGTATATTATTATTTCATTTCACATACAAAATATAAACTATAAATGTTTTTATTAAAACATATAAAGTTATTTTTAAATATATTTTAAATAATTTAATAATTAATATAATTCTCACATATATATATAAATTATAGGAATACAAAAAAATAATATTTTTCTCAAAAATAAACATAGAAGTGAAATTTAGTTGGCATATAAAAATTTAGACACACACCCATATATATATATATATATATATATATATATATATATTATTAAAACATAAATACATTTTATTTTGGAAAAATATATTTATTAATATACATAAACATAATAATTGGTGTTTTAATTTTAAATAAATACATCAAACATTGGTTATTATAGTTAAAAATTATTAGCTAACAAATATGTTATATAACATATAATTTTGATTTGTTTTATATCCATGAGTAATCAAAAAATTATAAACAATTAAAAATTGTTTATTTATCATAAATATTCTATATTATAAATTGAACAAACACTAACATGAATATATATTTGTGCAACCATTATATTTTTGTGTTGTAAAATTTTTATATGTCTATTCTATTAAAATAAATACTAGATCTCGACCCGTGCAACCGCACGGGTGTTTGTTTTCATTTATTTTTATATAAACATTTTCATTTTCTTTTTTAATTAATATATATTAATAATTTTACCATAGTTTTTTATTGAATAGATTGTTTCAAATTTTCACTTATATTTTTATTTTTTTCTACATATATTTTTGAATTATTATTTTATTATTGAACTTCTAAATATATGTAACGATTGGTAAAATATTGTTTTATTGTCATTGTAACATTTTTCAAATTTAGAAAATTTAACAAAAATTAAAACTTTAGCTTCATATTATGGAGTAAATAATCAAACATTTAGTTTTGTTATTTTTAAAAAATTGTTTTCATAGGTTTAAGGTGGTATAGATGAATCATTGTTAAAAAATGATGATTTTTGTTACTTTAAAAATAAACTATATAATTTTAAAATTTAACATAGATAAATATTTAAATAATCAACTTATGAAAGTATACTATGAAAATATTAAATTATATTTGTTTAATTTAAACATATATTTTATTATACTATCTATAAATCCAATGGGTTATCTAATGTTTAATTCTAATTATTGTTAGTCCAATAAGTTTTTTTTACAGCAGTCCAATAAAATTATTAATGATTGAATAATATAATATGATCAATTCTGTTAGATAGTCCATTTTAAATTATCACACATTAAAAGAGTCATGACTTCTCTTTTTAATATAATAGATTTGTGTGGATACAGAGTCAAATTGCAGTTTACCAATTATAGATCACCCTAAAAAATATTTATTTAAAACAAAACCGTTTTATAATTTTTATTTTTTGAATAAAACAGTTGTGTAAATCGTACAAGTCAAATGTGGTCATTCAGTGGATAAGATGATACCATGGACATGTCTACAATTCATAGCAAACAAATGTGGTTTTCAACTATTCTATCACATCTTAATTAAAAACTAATTTACTAACTTTTCAAATTCAATAAAATAATTATGTAAAACTAATTGTTAATGTTAGACCACAATTAATGTCCTCGGAATTTGTAGAGAAAACAATTATAGTTTATAAATCATGTGATGGCAGTCTAATGGTAGATAGACGAAAACATCCACTATACTCTATCATGTGATTACACAAATATGAATTTATTTTTTATGTATTTGAATACTTGAAAAAAAATCATCTATGCACTTCATTTTCTTTTAAAAATTAGTCTAGACTCTTTCACATATTCGTAATACTAATAGGTTAATCAAAAAAAAAAAAGTTATAGTTTATTAATCAACAAACCAATGAAATATGTACATATATATATATATGTTTGGCAATATGTGATTCTATATTAGCTCTATGTGTATATTTAGGAGTGAGTAAAGAAACAAAGAAGCTTGAGGGAAAAGAAGGAGAAAAAAAAAAAAAGTTTTACAAAAAAAAAAAAAAAAAAAAAAANTAAAAAAAAAAAAAAAAAAAAAAGAAGGAGAAAAAAAAAAGGGAAGTGGGGTTAAAGAGCATGTGACATGATCCCTAACATGTGGTCTTCTTTTTCAGACCTTTTGCTTTCTTTCTTCTCTCTCATTATCAACACACAAATATGTATATACATATCTATGTCGATCATTGTGTGTGTCAAACTCAGTCTCGCACTCATATCTACGCAGCATCTTTTGGTACCAAACTCATGTGGGGATAGTTTTATGGTATCGATAGTTTCATATATGTTGGAAAAGGTAGATATTACTCAATCAGATTATTTATCTTTTGCAACATAATTTATGACTGAAATAGTTTTATAATCAACATAACTAATCTAAAATTTAACTATTAGATAGAAAATAAAAATCGTTACCGAATGTAACATCTCCAAATTAGACTCATTTTTTTGAAGAAAAAGAAAATCTTGTCTACGGTCAATTAAGGAAAAACTTAGGTTCTCTTCTCTTTTTTATTATAAATATGGAGCCTATCCTTTCTTTCTCTACATTTACAAACTGAAGCGAAGTTCTGAAGAGAATTCTCGGAGATCGAAAACTCTAGCCGTCAAGCTCTCTCTTTCTCCATGCGTCGTCTCTCTCTCCATGTGTCTCCCTCTCTTCTCTCTCCTTATTGCCGCTCTCTCTTTCCTCTCCGCGTCTCTCTCTTCTCTCCCTTCGTCGGCTATCGTTGGTGGTGGTGACCGCGAGTGGTGGTGGTGACCTGATCTCGCCTCTCTCTCTTGTTCCCTTGCTCCAGATCTATAGATACATATCAAAATCTTTCAGGTGAGGTGATTCGAACTCAGATTTATTCTCATGATCTCTATATTCCTTTATGTTGGAATTAGGATCTGGTTAGACCATGTTTGAAAGATAGGTTGATAGATAATAATGAGAGTTAGGATGTTAGATGAATGAATCATAATGCATAAGAACTTTCACACTATTTTAAAGGACTTAATGGATTGTCTTGTGTTGATGTGGATGAATGATTATGTTTGCTTGCTTGTATGAATGATTGATTCGATTCTATGTGATGATTAAGATAAGAAGCTAGGTTGCTGGAAAGAATTGCACGCCTAAGGTGATAGTAAAGATTACAATGGGTATGATATTACAATTGGTATCCTTTGATGAATGTTATATATGAATAATGGTTGCGATGTGTATTGTGTGGAACACCGACAAGGGGTGGCGTCTAATGATCAAGTCTAGTATAAGTATGTATAAGAGTTAATGAGAATGAGTTACTAAGAATGAGTTAATGAGAATGAGTTAATGAGAATGAGAATGTGAATGAGAATGTGAATATGAATGAGAATGTGAATATGAATGAGAATGAGAAAGAGAAAGTATATATCGAGTCAAAGAATATGTTTGTTGCCCTACTTGAGACACCGATAACAAGTGGCGTCTAGAGTTAGGGACCCGCATGATAGTAGCCTAACAAGAGATACCTGCGGTGGATGTGATGTTTCTTACTGTGAGACAATAGCCTAACAAGAGGTACCCACAGTAGTGGTAATGTGATGAGTTCCCACAAGACAGTAGCCTAACAAGAGGTATCCGTGGTGGTTAGAGGCGCCATAAGATCGAGTCATGACGACTCGTGGTATAATTATGGCTATTAAGACCGGGGTGGCAGACAAAACCGGAGAGAGAGAGAACGAGCTGAACTCGGATAGCCATTTAGGAAGTGGGAGGACATCCTGAGAATGTAAGATCTACCAGGTCAGGCCAACATGAGGAGGGACTTCGGTGAGCGAGTCATAGGTCCTTATGTCTAGGTTGCTTGGTGTCAGTCTATTGAGTATGTGGTGTTTGTCGAGTCGGTCGAGTCCTTTGCATGGCAATGATTAAATTCATTGTATTGAGTGATGCTAGGTTGATAGAGAATGCATTTAAACGATGTTGGTTGAAATGTTAAGTTGCATTGATTGATTGTAGAGTCTAGCCAGCCTTCTTTTCCGCATTAAGTAGTGTAAAGTATCATGCGGGAGACTAGTCTAGAACCACTTCATTGAGTATTCCAATACTCTCTCCCTCCCTCCCTTTCCATTTCCCTGTGCACATGACTGTAAGTAGAAATATATGAATATGGGTGGGTTGGTATTTCAAAGAAAACAATGCGTTCGTCAACTCTAAGGGGTCGGTATTTCTGCCATTTTTCAAAAACCAAGTTTTTCTGAAAAGTATTTGAAAAAGTTTATAAGTGTTTAAAAGTTATAAAATGATTAAAAAAACACCCACTATATCCATACTTCTATAATGGTTATGATCGGATCTTATTGCAGGATGTCTTCTTCAGCCAGTGATGACCATGGAGTCAGCCATGAGCGCCGTAGACTAGGGGAGATGTCCTCAATCGACACTAGGACCCGACGCACCATTAGGGGAAAGGTGGTATCCCCTGGGGGCACCCATTGATGAGGGTTATGTACTAGTTACCCCCGTATGATGGGTGGAGGACCAGAGGCGTGAGAACCTTCAGTTTCTTCCAGCATCGCCCGACTATGAACCAGAGACGGTGCCGGTTAAGCGAGGACAAGGCTGCCCAAGGAAGGAGAAATTGGCACCTGGGATCCACCCAAGAAGAAGCGGGGACGACCGTGAAAGTCTCCGACCTCAGATGAAGTCAACCAGAAGGGGAGTTCGGAGCCATGCTTGTGTGATACCCTATGTTCAGATGGTGCAAACGCCCCGCACCGTACTAGACTACTTGGAGGAGTTCCTGGAAACAGCCAAGAGGTGCAAGCCAAGGCATGTAGAGGAGAGGTGCCGGCTTTTTAAAACAGGACTTCGCAAGGATATTCGGGATGAGTTGGATGGTGCCATGGAACCCTAGAGTTTTCACTATTGGTGAGGATGGCAGGGCATGCGATAGCCACAGAGGAGTCTCTCGCGCTGCAACAAGGAGATGTCACCAGTTCTGTATCCAAGGAAGATGATGATCCTAAGCCTGAAGCTAGTGGTGTTTGTGCGGTTGGTCCTAGATCCGAGTCCGATCATGCCTCTCCACGTCATAATGGCTAGTCGAGGCCTTAGGGTTATTTCTTAGGAGTTGGACACGTGTTTTCGTTGATTCATTTATTATTTGATTGCTGGTGTTGGTGTTTTTCATTTCCAGGGGTATTATGTGATTGTACAGATGCCTTGAGTTTTAAAACTATTGTAGTCCTACTCTTTTTCATTTATTATATTTATAGTTGGTTTTAAAAGATCCCAAGTAAGTTGTTGATCATCTTGAGTGCCTTCCTTGATTGATGTGTGATTGTGTGAGTTCATTTTGGGTTTTGGATGTTATGTTTGAAGTTTGGAAGTTGAAATTCGGGGCGAATTCCGATTAATAGAGAGAGAATTGTAACATCCCAAAACGAGGACCACTTTTCTTTTAAGAAAAAGGAAGCCTTGCCTACGGCCCGTTAGGAGAAAAAACTAGGTTCCTTCTCTTTTTTTTTTTTAATAAATAGGGAGCCTCTCCCTTCTTTCTATGCATTCACAAGCTGAAGCAAAGCTCTGCAGAGAATTCTCGGAGATCGAAAGCCTTAGCTGTCAAGCTCTCTCTCCCTCCTCTCCTCTCTGTGTATCTCTCTTTCTCTCCCCTCGCCGGCGATCATTGCTGTTGGTGACCCCGAGTGGTGGTGGTGACCCGATCTCGCATGTCTCTTGTTCCCTTGCTCCAGATTTCTAGATCCATATCCAAATCTCTAAGGTGAGGTGATTCTAACCCAGATGTATTCTCATGATCTCTATATTTCTTTATGTTGGAATTAGGATCTGGTTAGATCCTCTTTGAAAGTTAGGTTGATAGATCACAATGGGAGTTAGGATGTTAGATAAATGAATCATGATGCATAAAAACTTTCACACTGTTTTAAATGAATTAATGGACTGCCTTGTGTTGATGTGGATGAATGATTATGTTTGCTTGCTTGTGTGAATGGTTCTTCCGATTTTATGTGTTGATTGAGATGAGAAGCTAGGTTGCTAGAAAGAATTGCACGCCTAGGGTGATAGTGAAGATTACAATGGTATGATATTACAATTGATATCCTTTGATGAATGTTATGTATGAATGATGACTGCAATGTGTATTGTGTGGACACCAATAACGGATGGCGTCTAACGAGAATGAGTTAATGAGAATGAGTAATGAGAATGAGAATGAGAATGAGAATGAGAATGAGAATGAGAATGAGAATGAGAATGAGAATGAGTAATGAGAATGAGAATGAGAATGAGAACGAGAATGAGAATGAGAATTAGAATGTGAATATGAATGAGAATGAAAATGTGAATAAGAATGAGAAAGAGAATAAGAAAGAGA
Organism: Sinapis alba; assembly: GCA_012274485.2. NCBI lineage: Eukaryota > Viridiplantae > Streptophyta > Magnoliopsida > Brassicales > Brassicaceae > Sinapis > Sinapis alba. The sequence goes on along the minus strand of MU106827.1, from coordinate 74,061 downwards.
AAGAGAACGAGAATGAGAAAGTATATATCCAGTCAAAGAATATGTTTGTTGTCCTGCTTGAGATACCAATAACGGGTGGCGTCTAGAGTTAGGGACCCGCGGGACAGTAGCCTAACAAGAGGTATCTGCGGGGGATGTGATGTTTCCTACCGTGGGACAGTATCCTAATAAGAGGTACCGACGGTAGTGGTAATGTTATGAGTTCTCGCGGGTCAATAGCCTAACAAGCTGTAGTGGTATAATTATGGCTATTAAGACCGGGGTGGCAGACAGAGTCATAGAGAGCCAACAAGCTGTAACTCAGATAGCCATTTAGGAAGTTAGGGGACATTTCGAGAATGTATGATCTTCTGGGTCAGGCCGACACGAGGAGGGACATCCGGGAGCGAGCCATAGTTCCTTACGTTTAGGTTGTTTGGTATCAGTTTGTTGAGTATGTGGTGTATGTTGAGTCAGCTGAATCATTTGCATGGCAATGACTGAGTTCATTGTATTGAGTGATGCTAAGTTGATAGAGAATACATTTATATGATGTTGGTTGAAATATTAAGTTGCATTGAGTGATTGTAGTGGCTAGCCATCCTTCTTTCCCGCATCGAGTAGTGTAGAGTGTCATGCAGGGAAACTGGTCTAAAACCACTTCATTGAATTTTCCAATACTCACTTCTTTCTTTTTTATTTTCCTGTGTGATGACTGTAAGTAGAAGTATATGGATATGGGTAGGTTGGTATTTTAAAAGAAGCAGTATGTCCGTCGACTTTTGAAACCATTATATAAACACATCGAGTGTCTAAAATAAATAGATACGTATCAATAATTTCTGCTCAATAACCCTGGTCGGACGTTAGAAGAACGGGATGTTACACCGAGCTACAAGTATATCTGAACATATTCTTGTTTTTATAACAAGACTTATAAAAATGATTTTACTGGATTTTTTACATTTATCGGATGTCCCCGAAGGGACAACTGGCTTTGTTACATATATATATTATTGTATTCTTAAATAATATTTTATATCTGTAAATGTAAGTTTCTATACTCGCAAAGCAGTGGTTAAAATTCTAAATGGAACTCGAACTAAGCTAGAACCGCATGCATTCCGAGAAAAATAAATGATTTTAGGCGTATATAAAATCATAAACTTTTTTTTTTTTTGACATCAAACGGCTATTCTATTACTCATACTTGAGGTGGTCTGGGTAACCAGACCGGAATAGAACAACCAACAAAACAAAGCGATCTATGGAAAGTTCTTGCTCCCTTAGCAAGGGAATCTGAGAAACCATTTTGAGCCCTAGGGATAAACGACATCATGAAGTCCGGGAAGCATAATTGCAAGTTCCTAATTTCCTCCAATTCCATTGCAAATCTTGGCTACTTCTTTGGCTCCCTTACCATAGCAATAAGATCCTTACAGTCCGTTCCAAAGCTCTGACAAGGCGAATACTGAACCATACTCTCCATTGCCCATAAAATCATAAACCTTATATGTGTACGTATGGATACATCACATGTATGTATATTAAATTTTTATTTTTACATTTTGCTTGCAGTGCACACTATCAAAAGTAACTGCACCTGCTTGTGTCTTACTTAAACTGTTCTTTTTTTCTCTCTTTTGGAAATATACTCCCCCCTGATTATTTCAGTACAAAACACTAGATAAAGGAAAGCTATCACATGCATTGTTTTGGAGGTTTTGATTCCTTCCCCTCACCGGCCCTCACCTTCACCTCCACACATTGTATTTCTAATACCTATTACACGTTTTATTTGCTTACTTTAATCGAAAAATACTCCTAATTAAGAAACATCGATATATTTTTTTGTTTGGTTTTAAGTTAATCATAGTTGGAGTGTACAATTACAATACAAGAAATTTCCAAATGGATTTACAATGGTAATGAAACAGTATATATGTATCCGTCGTCGCATATAAGCGATATCAAAGAAAAATTGAACATATTGGTGACCACAATTTTTGTTGCAATTCGTGGGACATTATATCCCCTCAGTCAAATGTATCATAGTTGCATCTACAGGAATTTAAAAGTTTGGTTTTCTACCACCTACAGTTGAAGGCAGGGGCGAAGCCAGGGTTTTTTTTTTATGCTGGATGCACTAATATTAAAATTAAAATATTAAATAATTATTAAAATTAATATAAAATGTAAAATATAATATTAGAATCAAATATAACAAAAACATTAATATTAGAATAATAACTTATAAAGATATTTTACATTCATTGGGAAAATTGCCAAAACCAACCTAAAACTTGAATTCAAATGCAAAAGTGTACCCAAACATCAATCAAATGCAAAAGTAACCTAAAAGGGTAGTGAAATTACAACATGCCCTTATGACAAAAAAAAAACTGTATGCGTTTTTACCTTCATAGCCTATTTACGTCTTCCGTGTTTTTAAGTCTTCTACGATTTTGTAAGTCTTCTGAGAAGACTTACATGTAAGTCTTCTCGTTTAGTAAATCTTAAAAATAATTAATAAATTACATAAAAAAATATTTTGATGTGGGAAAAATCTAAATCATGTAATAATAAACATTTGTAAGTGATATAAAATAAAATCTGGTAAAATTGGATTGTTTTCAACATAGATGAGTGAATGTATCATCTCATGATATTCTTAGGTCTAGGGTTTGGAAACATATGTTCTAGTATTGTATGTATCTTTAGGGTTAGATTTTGGAAGCCTAACTAATTTTTTTGAAAATTTGTTTTTTTACATATATTTGTTTAGTTTTGTGTATATTAAACAGTTTTGGAGTTGATTTTAAGTTTAGTCTAGGGTTTACTGATATTTAGTTTGGCTTTTTGTGTAGGGTATTGGAAGACTTAAGTCTCTTAAACATATTACGCTAGAAGACTTAAATGTAAGTTTTCTCGACGTATTAGGGTGTAAGAGACTTCCCCGTAAGTCTTCTTGCATGTTTTTTGCCAGAAGATTTACGGGTAAGTCTTCTATGCCGAACCGGTTTTGAATTTTACCAATTTACAGTTAACCTAACCGGATGTTTTACCGGACATATAAATACTAATTTTTTACTTTTTTTTTAATTAATTCACTATTTGCTGGTAAACCACGGAACCCTAGCCGTTTCTCTCTAAAGGCGATAACGAAGACGATTTCCGCCGTTTCTCATTTTCTGTCGTTTTCACCATGCTAATCTCTTTCTTTCATCGAATCTTTTTTATCTTTCATGTCGGAATAGTATTTCTGGAGATTAAACTAATCCGCTTCCTTTTTTTTTCAGATCCGAAACCGTTCGTGTTCCGTTATTGTTATCGTTGAGCTCCGCTGCCGGTAAGTTCTTACTCTTTGGTGTCGAGTCCAGGTTTTGACTTAAGGCGAACCTTTACGAAGTTTCGCCGCCGTTAAACATAAACGTGATAGTCTGACTTCTTATTTTACTTCGAGTTTTGCAGATCTGCTAACCACTGCTGTCGTTGCCGACCCTAACTTCACCGCTTTAGCTTCCGACTGTAAGTTCTTCAATATGTTAGTCTAGACTTTGTGGAAGTCTTCGAAGAAGTCTTCCTCGAGAATCTTACTTGAAGAGTTCGTAGAAGACTTCCAGTTATTATTATCCGGGAAGCCTAGTGGAAGACTTACTGGAAGACTTCTGGAAGTCTTCCAGTAAGTCTTCCCGGATAATAATAACTGGAAGTCTTCTACGAAGTCTTCCAGTAATTGTGTTTGGTTTGTGATTGAGATGTTGGTTTTAAATTGTTTTGCAGACTGAAAAATGGATTCACTAGAACTCCCGAAGAGGATATTTACCTTAGGGGAAGAGCCCTTTCCAATCAAAAGCATAGCATACCATACAGATGACTCGAAGTTGTTTTCTGCTGTAAGGGATGCTCTACATGATGATGAATACGAGGAGCTTAAGGAATCAAGATTGGGAGTCTTCCTAAAGTTCAAGGAGATGGATTTTGGTTGGGCATCAAGGCTGGTTCATT
>MU106827.1:0-68727 GCA_012274485.2 Sinapis alba | reverse complement strand
TTGGGAATAGGATGGATGTTGTGGAGAAGAAGCTGGGAATCACCGGAAAAGAGAGCTCCTCTCATGATCTTCAACAGACTACCTCAAGTCTGCCTAAAAGGAGGCTCGAACACGGGGTTAGTTCCGAAACCATGCTCCCTTTAGGAAAATTAATAGGAAACTTGGCTGAAAACTTCGTTTCTATTGCAGAGTGAAAGTGTGAATGAGGCGAAAGCAAGACAGGATGAAGAACCGAGTTCATCCAAAGCCCTGAGTGTTGAAGCCAAAGAGAAGGAAGTGAAAGAGGGCAAAGAGGAGTTGAAAGAGAAGGAGTTGAAAGAGAAGGCCAATAAGGGCTTAGAGAAGGCCTTAGCGAAAGCGAAAGAGGCTAAAGCCAATGAGGCTAAAGCGAAAGAGGCTAAAGCCAAGGAAAAGGAGGCTAAAGCCAAGGAAAAGGAGGCTAAAGCCAAGGAAAAGGAGGCTAAAGCCAAGGAAAAGGAGGCCAAGGAAAAGGAGGAAAAGGAGGCCAAACTGGCCGCAGAGGACTGGCTCGGAGAGGCCAAACTGGAGGAAGAGGCCAAAGCCAAAGAGGCTGCTGATAAAGCCAAAGAACCCGATGAGAGTGCTGCTGAAGCTAGTGTTGTCTTAATGGACAAAGACGAAGACACTGTATCAGATGTAAAGATGCATGAGGCTAGGAGGCTTGCAAAGAAGGATTCTGCTTTGGCAGCTATCCGGGGAAGGAGTGAACGAGATAGGAAACTTGCTCCCTCACAGCAATCTCCTTTTCAGGGGAATAACACAGCCAAATTGATCATCCCAAACACTAAGGTTGGTCATGGCTATGATTCTTTTGCACTCCCAGACAAGCAGTTGACCAAGACGCTTATGGATCACGTGAAAAAGATCCATAAGTGATACTTTTGTTGTTTAAGTCTATACAACAGAAGACTTATCTACATTTTGTGTTTATAGAAATTGGAGAAAATCTTTTAATCGCAAACCGAAGCGCTGTCTAAGTTATTGATATCAAGTAATCCGAACCCCCCTAGCATGGCTCATGGACACGGTAAGTCTTTTGGATTAGTCTTCTGGATAAGTCTTCTGGGACGACTTCACAGAAGACTTTCCAGAAGACTTACGGGTAAGTCTTCTATTGGGACGACTTCACAGAAGACTTACCCGTAAGTCTTCTGGAAAGTCTTCTGTGAAGTCGTCCCAATAAAGACTTACCTGTAAGTCTTCTGGAAAGTCTTCTGGAAAGTCTTATAACTTTTTTTGTTTTTTGGTTGCAGCATATGGATGCTTATATCAATGTTCTAAGGCTTCGGCAGCGAAACAACCCAAATCATTTTAGGAGCGAAAGAATCTGCTTCCTAGATCATCTGTTTTCACAGATGTGGAGGGACAAGTACGGGGAATTTAAGAGCTCGGAGCCCGATCACAACGGTTTAGGAAGAAGGCTGTCTGGCGGGTCGTGGGATCTTTATGCAGGTATAGTACCAACATTTTACGCTAGTAATAAGACTTGGGGTGTAGATATTGATGAGATATATGCGCCTGTGAACTTCCAAAACGATCATTGGATTGCTATCTGGATCTCGATCCCTAAGAGGCACATAGTTGTCTGGGACAGCATTGTGAAACATATATCAAAAGCACAACTGGATGAGATAATGGAGCCTTTTCTCACAATGGTCCCTTATTTACTTGTTGAGTGCGCTTCCACCGACGAAGAGCGTATCAAGTACTCACTGGAGCCATTCACGTATGAGAGACAGACAGTTGGAGTACCACAGTGCATAGCTGGTGATTGTGGTGTGTACGCCTTGAAGTACATGGAGTGTCATGCTCTTGGGTACACTCCGTTTCCTGCTGCCTTTTGTGAGAAGAACGTGAAGCAAATCCGGGAGAAGATGGCGCATGATATATTTCACGAGACCCCTGGCTTCGAAGGCATCGAAGATAAGTCGTCATATTATAACGACTTGGATACGTATGGATGACTTTGTTCCCTTATTTGTTTGTATGTAATTATTTGTTCTTTTATTTGTTTGTAATGAAGTAGGCTTAGATGTATATGTAATTATTTTTTTGTAATGACTTTGTTGTAATGAACGATTTCTGTTGAATAGAAGACTTGAACAGAAGACTTACAAAAACAGAAGACTTAATAGAAGACTTAATAGTTTAGAAGACTTAATAGAAGACTTAATAGAAGACTTGCACGGAAGTCTTCTCACCAGAAGACTTAACAGAAGACTTTCACGGAAGTCTTCTCACCAGAAGACTTAACAGAAGACTTTCACGGAAGTCTTCTCACCCGATCAGTTGGTGCAATGTGGGCGCTTATGACCAGTTTCTTGGCAGTTTGAGCACCTATAGTCCCTGTGTTGCTTCCGGGGTTTCCGTCCTTTAAACCTGGATAGCTCCAACCATGATTGCCATCTAGACTTTTTTTGCCTTCCTGGACCACGCTTTTGTTCTGGAGGAAGACATTTCCGTGTCTCAACTTCTCCAACACAAGGATATATATTCTCTGAGTATCCTGAGAACAAAAATTCCTTTGAGTAATACGGACTAACGAGGCTGGCGACATCCACACCAGAGAATGTTGCAGCTGCTATAGCATGAGGACAAGGTATACGTTCAATTGCAAAGACACCACAATCACATGTTCCATGTTCCAAATCAACAAGACAGTCCCGTTTACCACCTTTCACAACGAACCGCCATGTATCAATTGGTTGGACACTCATCGGAGCCGCTGTTTCCGAACGAATCGCCAGTAAGACTTCAACTCCCCGACTATGTTGAGTGGTGAGGGTCAGAGCATCTTCTCTCCTTTTCCAATACCACCTTCCTAGTTTCTCCCTTATAAACTCCAAAAGGAATGGTATTGGAAATCCTCTAGCTCGCTTGAGTGCGGAATTAATTGACTCAGCAATGTTGCTTGTTTTTATGTTGTACCTTTCTCCTGCACAATGAACCCGTGACCATAAAGACGCGTCAGCTTCCTCCAAATATGTTGCAAGATCAGGGTTTGCACTCCGTATCTCCTCCATGTACCGGTTAAAATTATAATGAGTATGAGCATATGCAGCACCTTTAACCAAATACAAGAGATGCTTTCCCTTATACTTTTGGACAATATTCTGTTGCAAGTGATAATAACAGATGCCTCGAGTCGCCCAAGGAAACACCTTATCACATGCATATTGAATTGATGCGTGCCGGTCCGAGACTACCACCATGGGATATTCATCAGTAATACAACTCCTCAACTTTTTGAAAAACCATTTCCAAGATTCATTGTTTTCAGCATCAACGATTCCAAACGCCAATGGAAATATCTGAAAATTACCATCTTGTGCAGCTGCAACTAACATAACACCTCCATACTTTCCACTTAGGTGAGTTCCATCCACCACGATTACCCTTCTCTGATACTGATACCCAACTATAGAAGCTCCAAATGATATAAATAGATACTTAAATCTACTCTTAGAATCAAGCTCTATACTTGTGACAGAACCCGGATTTGCTAACGAGAGTTGCTCCAAATATGAAGGAAGCCGCTCATACCCATCTTCTACTGAACCTCTCACCAATGCTTGAGCATGTAACAATGCTCGGTATGAAGTGGTGTAATCTAGATTCATGCCAAACATCTTTTTCATTGCATCTTTGATATGCTGCGGAGTTAACCCATTAATGATTCCAACGCGATCTAAGAAAAGACTAGCAATATACTTCGGAGCACTTCGTTTCCGCTGAGCTATCCGGTCTGTCACCGAACATGTATGGTCTTTCACATACTTGGTTACCCAAAAAGTGTTCGCTCCATGTTTCACACTTGCTCTAAGCTTCCATGCACACCCATTAATACGACATTTTGCCACAAGTAGAGTTTTTGTTGTCTTGTATATTCTGTAGGAGAACCTCTTCTTCACCGCTGTCAACCGCAACTCTGAAACCAATGCATCCTTACTAACAAAACTCTGGTTGACATAGATATTGTTGTTGATACCAGTGCATCCTTCCCTATCATATGCCTCTTTCTATTCCTCAAAACCCATATCATCTTCTTCTACCTCTTCCTCGTCTTTAACTTTTCCAAAAATACTGTAATCTTCAGCATCGTCAACTTCTTCATCAAAATAAGGGATATCAGCATTCTTATCCCTACCATCTTCTCCATCTTCAGGCAAGTTATCATCATATTCTTCCCCGGCTTCATATTCTTCCCCGGCTTCATATTCTTCCCCGGCTTCATATTCTTTCCTTTCATTACCCTCTTCAGCTGCAGCTTTAGATTCAGCTTCATTACTATCTTCAGCTTCTTTGTTTCCAAATTTGCCTCGGCTTGATACAAAAAGACGTACATAATGCGTTTTAGTTATCTCGATCAAGTTCAGAACTTGTCTATCACTTGTAACATGAATAGGAGGGAAGGATGCTGGAGCCATCTGTTGCATCATTGCTTCTGGTAATGAGTAGGTCAACTCCACANATAAGACTTGGGGTGTAGATATTGATGAGATATATGCGCCTGTGAACTTCCAAAACGATCATTGGATTGCTATCTGGATCTCGATCCCTAAGAGGCACATAGTTGTCTGGGACAGCATTGTGAAACATATATCAAAAGCACAACTGGATGAGATAATGGAGCCTTTTCTCACAATGGTCCCTTATTTACTTGTTGAGTGCACTTCCACCGACGAAGAGCGTATCAAGTACTCACTGGAGCCATTCACGTATGAGAGACCGACAGTTGGAGTACCACAGTGCATAGCTGGTGATTGTGGTGTGTACGCCTTGAAGTACATGGAGTGTCATGCTCTTGGGTACACTTCGTTTCCTGCTGTCTTTTGTGAGAAGAACGTGAAGCAAATCCGGGAGAAGATGGCGCATGATATATTTCACGAGACCCCTGGCTTCGAAGGCATCGAAGATAAGACGTCATATTATAACGACTAGGATACATATGGATGACTTTGTTCCCTTATTTGTTTGTATGTAATTATTTGTTCTTTTATTTGTTTGTAATGAAGTAGGCTTAGATTTATATGTAATTATTTTTTTGTAATGATTTTATTGTAATGAACGATTTCTGTTGAATAGAAGACTTAACAGAAGACTTAATAGAATAGAAGACTTAACAGAAGACTTACAAAAACAGAAGACTTAATAGAATAGAAGACTTAACAGAAGACTTACAAGAATAGAAGACTTAACAGAAGACTTAATAGAATAGAAGACTTAATAGAAGACTTAATAGAAGACTTAACACAAGACTTTCACGAGTCTTCTCACCAGAAAACTTAACATAATAGAAGTCTAAACAGAAGACTTAACAGAAGACTTTCACGGAAGACTTCTCACCAGAAGACTTAACAGAAGACTTTCACGGAAGTCTTCTCACCAGAAGACTTAACAGAAGACTTAACAGAAGACTTTCACGGAAGTCTTCTCACCCGATCAGTTGGTGCAATGTGGGCGCTTATGACCAGTTTCTTGGCAGTTTGAGCACCTATAGTCCATGTGTTGCTTCCGGGGTTTACGTCCTTTAAACCTGGATAGCTCCAACCAAGATTGCCATCTAGATATTTTTTGCCTTCTTGGACCACGCTTTTGTTCCGGAGGAAGGCATTTCCGTGCCTCAACTTCTCCAACACAAGGATATATATTCTCTGAGTATCCTGAGAATAAAAATTCCTTTGAGTAATACAGACTAACGAGGGTGGCGACATCCACACCAGAGAATGTTGCAGCTGCTATAGCATGAGGACAAGGTATACGTTCAATTGCAAAGACACCACAATCACATGTTCCATGTTCCAAATCAACAAGACAGTCCCGTTTACCACATTTCACAACGAACCGCCATGTATCAATTGGTTGGACACTCATCGGAGCCGCTGTTTCCGAACGAATCGCCAATAAGACTTCAACTCCCCGACTATGTTGAGTTGTGAGGGTCAGAGCATCTTCTCTCCTTTTCCAATACCACCTTCCTAGTTTCTCCCTTATAAACTCCAAAAGGAATGGTATTGGAAATCCTCTAGCTCGTTTGAGTGCGGAATTAATTGACTCAGCAATGTTGCTTGTTTTTATGTTGTACCTTTCTCCTACACAATGAACCCGTGACCATAAAGACGCGTCAGCTTCCTCCAAATATGTTGCAAGATCAGGGTTTGCACTCCGTATCTCCTCCATGTACCGGTTAAAATTATAATGAGTATGAGCATATGCAGCACCTTTAACCAAATNTCTTCAGCTTCTTTGTTTCCAAATTTGCCTCGGCTTGATACAAAAAGACGTACATAATGCGTTTTAGTTATCTCGATCAAGTTCAGAACTTGTCTATCACTTGTAACATGAATAGGAGGGAAGGATGCTGGAGCCATCTGTTGCATCATTGCTTCTGGTAATGAGTAGGTCAACTCCACAACCTCTGTGTTCATGTCTAGATTATAATCTTCTTGAGCCATTTGAACAAGTTCCTCATGTGTAGAACCTTCGGTCAAAAAGAACATTCTCGCTCCTTTGACATAATCAACCACAAATTCCCAAGAATGATCTTTCACCAACCACTCTCCATAGACTACCGGTAAGTGGTGCATCATCTGAAAAAAATATAATTAAAACACATTAGATAACATAGAACATCAATATAACCTTCTATCATTAGCTAAAAACCATAATGTTGATAGGGAACCTCATAATTACCACCTATTAAGGTACAAATTTCATTCAATAGCCTTAGTATTTGGTTAATATAAGAAGAAAATATTTAAAAGTCTATATGTTTAGAGAAAATGAAAGTTTATTAAAAATCGACTAAGAAGACTTCCTGGAAGTCTTGGCAAGAAGACTTACGGGTATGTCTTCCGGAGAGGTCACTTTTGCAATTGGAAATTTACAATGGAAGACTTCCAGATAAGTCTTCTACAGCAGACCTCTCGGGAAGTCTCTCTTTGATTTAAAAAAAAAAAAAATCGAAATGCCGGAGAAAAAAGGTTCGTTTTGCAATTGACCGTATTGTGTCAGAAAGTGGACTTTCGCAGAAGACTTACAAGTAAGTCTTCTGGGTACTATTCAACGAAAGTCTTCTCAACTTTCAAAATTAAGTCTTCGAACCGTTGGTGTAAGTCTGCTTAGGTTACTCTCGCAATTAGCAATAAAAACTTAAAATAAGTCATTTCAACCAGAAGAGTTACAGGGAAGTCTTCCAACAGAAGACTTACGAATAAGTCTTCTGTCGTAAGTCTTTCTTGACCAGAATCCCGGAATAAAACTCCAGAAGACTTATTAGTAAGTCTTCTGTCGGAAGACTTCCCTGTAAGTCTTCTGGTTGAAATGACTTATTTTAAGTTTTTATTGTTAATTGCAAAAGTAACCCTAAGCAGACTTACACCAACGGTTCGAAGACTTAATTTTGAAAGTTGAGAAGACTTTAGTTGAATCGTACCCATAAGAGTAAGTCTTCTGAGAAAGTCAAATTTCTGACACAATTTGGTCAATTGCAAAAACAAACCTGTTTTTCTAGAAGACTTACGTGTAAGTCTTCGCGTTTTTTTTTGTTAACAAAGAAATGTTGGGAGACTTCCAAGAAGTCTTCCCACTTCCATATGACTCGTTTGAAAAAGACACCAAGAAAGTCAATTGCAAAAACTAACCTGTTCTTTGACCAGAAGACTTTCATATAAGTCTTCTCCAACTAGAAGACTTATATGGAGGTCTTCAGGACGAATAAATCTGGGTAAAAAATCGATTTCATACCTTTACAACTGAGATAACCTGTGTAGCTTCTCCAATACCATAGAAAACGACCAACTTGAGCGACCAACTCGTTAATGACCAAGAACCATGGGCACCCCACTCGTTAAATGCCTCTATGAACCTTACAAAATTTTGAATCAAAATCTTCTGTATTTTTGGATGATTAAAGAGAGAAAGTGAAAGAGATGAAGTTTTTTAACCTTTACAAACAAAAAATGAAAGTCAAAATCTATTTTTAGAAGCATTAAAAGCTTCAAATTGGTTGTTCATGGTGGTTGGTGTATTGAAGCCAATGGCAATATTGTAAATACTTGATGAAGATGAGGTTGATATGGTAATACACACATTTTCGAAAAAAAAAAAATTAAATTAATGGCATTTTCGTAAATTATCCGAAATTCTAGGGTGGAAAGGGAAAATTAAAATTTCAAAAAAAAATCAGGGGTTGGTTTTGCAATTGACTTCAAGTTTTGAGTCACTTTTGCAAAAAGCCCTTCATTCATTGCTTGAAATCAGATATCACTTTTTAGTTTGAGATACTTTCAAGCAATTTTTTGATAAATCAAATAAGATAATTACTTAAAATGATCTTACATTGTTTGGGTTGGGTTGTTTCCACTAATTTCATTGCATAAAAACATTTTTTTCATGACTTGCATTTGTAACAGATAAATTCAAAACCAATTCTAAAATCCTACAAATTAAAAGATATAGAGTTAAATAATTAAGATCACTTTTTCAAAGTCCACAAGAAAAACACAATTTATTTATGGATGATTTGTTGAAATACCTTACTTTCAAAAATAAAAGGGAGAGTGATACTCTTTCAAGAGAAAATTGTTAAAAGGGTCTCCCGTTTTTGAAATTATCATTTAACTATTTTGTAATAAGAATGTCATTATTGATTTTAAAGAAGTTTTTTTTTAAAAAGATAACATTTTACCTTCAATGACTCATACCTCTAAGCCTCATCAGTACTTTGTTTGCTGTCAGATTTTCGTTTATATTTGATAAATTAAATTAATTTATTGGTGGAAGACGAACTTATTACATGCGATTTGATTGCCAGAAACTTCAAAACTAGATATGAGAAACACCATGTATGATAAAAAATCTATTATTATAAGTTCTACGAACAAAGACCAAGTCTTTTTTTATGGTTGCCTTAACAATGCTATTCTCTTGCCGCTACGATTCACTATATCTTGTTTCCTTTAGAAAAAAAATTGTTTTGCAATGTGTTTTGAGATCTACAGATGCAAGTTTTATTATACAGATAATGTTGCACTTGATTACTGTTTTTGGACAATGGAAAATGGATAATGTTGGTTGGGAGTTCGTTCTTGATCTAAGTAAGAAGGAGGATGCTTTTTCTTGTTGTTGAAGACGATATCAAATATGAGGATTTTCTTCACATGGTTTGTGAAGATTACAGTAGGATTAGTGAGATGAAAGCAGCTGAGTTTGCTTATATGTTGCCTAAACGCATATTGGAGCAAATGCCTAGCAACACTCCTCCTATGTTTTTGAGTAACGACATACAACTTGCAAACTTTGTCACATTGTCCAATACATATGTTATGTGTATTTATGTCTCATTGACTGCAAACAAAGGTCATCATGATGTGAATAGAAATCAAAAACGTGTTGTCAGAGAGAATGCTATTGCGGATTTGGTAGTGTTGAAAATGTTCAGTACGAGACTATGAAATCATCATAGCTGCGGAAGAGTGAAACCATTAAGTTTAGTGACATATTCAGTGGCAAGAAAGAATTAATAATGAAATTACGCAAGTTTTTAGTGATCGAAAGGTTTAATTTCATCATCAAGAAGTCTTGAAAGTATGTATTTTACTCAAAGTAATTTATTCCTGGAGTTTCCTGGAGTTTCCTGGCGTATACGTCTTCAACTATGCCAAGATCATCTTCAGAGTTCATCATTCGTAAATATATTGATCATCATACATGCTCTGTGGCCAATAGGTATTCTCGTCAACGACAAGCAAATGTAAAATATATTGGTAAGATGTTTGTTGAGGGATTTAGTGGTGGTAGTGATCTTAAATGAATCCGACCTAAACATATAATGGACTGTATGAGAGAATTTTATCTAATTGACATTGGTTATTCGAAGGCTGATAGCGCATTGACATATGCACGAGAGATGGTTAGAAGCACTCATGCTAGTGGCTATCAGGACTTGCATTCGTATCTATAATAAATAGAGTAGGCCAATCCAAGTACAATAACAAGGTCTGAACTTGATGATAAGAAAATGTTTATGTATTTGTTCATTGATTTTGGTGCATGTATCAAAGGGTTTCCGTTCATGAGGAGGATTATTGTTGTAGATGGAGTACATGTAAGTGGTAAGTTCAGAGGTTTTATATTAGATGTTAGTGGTTGCATGTCAGGATGGAGATATGGGTATATATCCTATAGTTTTTGGGATTGTAAAAGAAGAGGACGCAACTTCATAGGAATGGTTTTTTACTCAGCTGCGTGGTGTAGTAGGTGATGGTAAAAAGATGGCTTTCATCTCTGACCGGTTCCCAGCAATAGCCAAAGCTCTTACGAATGTTTCCTTGAAGCTGACAGGAGAATATGCTTATATCATCTTGGACAAACACATGGCTTCAAAGTTCAAAAAGGCTGTTTGAAGTTATTCGACGTCAAGACATCGAACTACACCACTATTTGGCAACTGCAAATGTTAGAATTTAGGCTCGTTCACATTTTCCAGGAAACATATACGATATTATGACAATCAATTTTGAAGAATGCATTAATGGCATGCTAAAAAAAGAAAGAGTGTTTCCTATTGCATATTTTGTGGATTCTTTTAGAAAGATGCTTTCAAGATGATTTGCAGAAAGGCGAGAGAAAGTTGCCTCGTTGAAAACAAATCTCACATAAAAAGTTGAACTAATCCTGCATTTGAGACACACCAACATGTGTACATTAACTGTTCAACACATTGATTCAGACTGTAGCCATGTTATTGGTGGAGAAATTAACTGTATGGTTGATCTAGAAAATGTATGAAAGACTCATGCTTCTTTGTGTTCTCATTTGTCTCAGTTCTGATTCATAGACTTCCTTTTTTTGCAGAAGAGTTGTACTTGTAAGCAATATGATGTCGATAAGATACCCTTTGAGCATGCAATTAAAGTGACTCAATGTCGAAAATTGATGAAGCTACCCTGGTGGATCCTCGTTACACAAAGGGCTACTTGTTAGCAGCATACACATAACCTATTAACCATACATATGAAGATTTGATCCCACCAGTCGATGTACTTAGTCAAGTGTGTCTGCCACCCAAAATTGGCAAACAACGTGGTCGATCTAAGATGAAGAGATACTTATCTGCAATTGAAAAATCCAAGAGATTCAAGCGTAAATTATTAAAACAAAAGAACCAAACAATGAGTACTAGCAATTCACCTCCAGCGACAAAGGAAGTTAATCAGTCTTCACGGAAACACATCAACAAAGAAACATTGTCGTAATGAAGCCTCCAATAGGCTATTAAAAGAGAAGCAAACCAATCTACCGCAGAGGATGTCATCAACTAATCCATCATCAAGAAAGAAACCAAAACACTCTGCAAAGATTACATCACCGACTACTCCATCCCCCACGGTGAGAAAATGACTTTTTTTCCAGAGTAGTCCAACATCAAAGAAGCCAACTCAGGGTGCTAAAAAACAAAACCAAAGAAGGCAATGGGTTCCCAGCGAAGTCAAACAACAATGAATGAGAGAAGAGGGTACATGTGTACAAAATACAACAAAGGCGGACATAATCGATCAATGTGCTAAGTTGCGACATTGTTGTTTGGGTGATATAAATGGAAGATTATGTGTTCACTGAAGATATCATTATTCAGCTAATTAGTCACTCATTCAGGGGGAGTGTTGGTCAGCTTAACGTTTATTTGTCTGAGTATTGTTGTTTTCTATTGAACTCAATATGGTTATTTTGTTTTTTGGCTTGGTCTTTAATCACTAATACTTTAATCTTTAGATTTGATGGATTTCTTATTTATGATGACCGTTCTTGTTAATCAAGTTATATAATTCTTGACAGATGACAAATGAAGACAAAAGGGGCTGCTAGGGTTCTTAAGGGTTTATGACTTGGGTAAGAAGATACAAGACTTGTGGACTTGGATCTTGGGGTAA
Organism: Sinapis alba; assembly: GCA_012274485.2. Taxonomy (NCBI): domain Eukaryota; kingdom Viridiplantae; phylum Streptophyta; class Magnoliopsida; order Brassicales; family Brassicaceae; genus Sinapis; species Sinapis alba. Next base: position 56,773 of record MU106827.1, on the reverse strand, counting down.
CATCACCAACCACCCTTTAAACAAAACCAAAAACACAATGATAAGGCAATAATGTATTTTGCAAGGAAACAACCGGTTAAAGGCAAGGGAACCGCAACCATGGCCAAAACTCATAAATTTTGATAAGGACACATGATACAATGTAAAAACTTTTTTACCTCTTATGAGGTCCTGTCGCACATTAATTTAAATGACAGATCTGAAAAAACCATAAAAAATTTCAGTAAGCCAATATTGTTTCTCAAGGAGCCGACCAACTAAAAACAATGCCTTTGCTGTCGAAATAATACCTTTTAAATTGAAGTTTAACCATAAACTATAATAATCATTATGTTAAGACTATAATACCAATAATGAAAATATACTCTAGTAGAATAGATTCTACTACATATAATACATTTATGTCGAAATTAAATTATTACTATAACAAGCCAAGTGTGTTGGCTACTCTAGAGAAGGGTATTAAGTGATTGACAAGACGGTTGAGTGTCCATATCATTCTTATTCTCTCGCAAACAAAAGTTTATTTTTCCTCTAGAATCTCACTCGTTCTTCCTTCCTATGGAGAACTCCTCATCTACCAGTGGATCAAGCTCAAGGCGTTGTCGCTCTCGCACTGATCGTGTGGTATCTCCTAAGCAGGCGTACATAGTATCACTTGAGCAAGCCTACAACCTCAAAACTCCTATTCCGTATCTCTCCTTCGACCAGCGATTTCAAACAAACCGCAATCTCTTTGCCATTGAACAAAATCCAACCGGACCTCCATCACCCCGTCATGAGAACGACAACGCTAAGAGTACGTATCGTGATTTGTGTTGCAAGGTTTCTTAGTACAGTGTTCTCTCTTCCCTAGGTACTTTGGTTTAGCGGAAGCTCGTAGGATAATTGATAGGATAAGATGGTCCTACACGGTTTTGCATGTTCGTCCCTTTTGTCCAAGGGTTGTTAGAGAACTTATTTAGAATAAGTATCTCTCCACATATGGGGTGTTTGTCAGACGACTGCACTTTGAGTTTGATCCTGACATGATCAACCAGCTTTGTTTAACCCCTCCGGGGATCGACCGTTCAACTGGGAAGATGTTGATCTGAACCGTGCCATTGTGCTTCGTAAAACTTTGAAATAATTTGACCCAGTTTTCCCTCTAAAAACTTTGACAAACTAAGAAATCCATATTATATATAATCGAATCAAACATTAACCGCAAAAAACATACTATATATATATATATATATATATATATCTGGTTTATTAATGAATTTAAATCACAAATATTTTTAAAAGTATTAGGATAAAACGTGTATACTTTAATTAATCATGTCTAAACAAGCAAACAAGTTTATCGCTTTTTTATTTTATTTTTGGAAATTTACCAGTTTTACTAAGCTTCACTCAGTTATATTACCATAAAATTCATCATCCTACGAGTTATCAATAACCTAGATATGTAACAAAATATATGAATTAAAACTTTGTGAAATGAGGAAAAATGCATTGAAAAATAAAATTAAAGGAACTTAGCTTCAATGAGGAGAGATTGGCTCTGGAGTTCGTCTGAAGATACTTCTTATCCACCGTCACCTTACGAGAAGAGAAAATCGAAATCAGAATGTATAACTTAGTACAACTTATTAAAACTACAAGAGTTTGGACAACTTGGTAAAACTTCAACTGATTTCGACTGTATAGAACTTGGTTTGTATATGATGAGGACTTGATAGATCATATATTGATTATTGATTTAATAAATTCAAAATCAATATAACAACAGGTACATGATCATTGTTTTAGCAGAAAACATACAAAAACATATAAAAAAAAACAATCTAACAAACAAGAAGAAAAGGAAAATGATATAACTTTAACTACTTGGATGAATTTAAGCTCACTGCCAGGCTTGAAAAAAGACCAAAAAAACTTTGGCAAGGCAATATAGTATATCACAAAGAAATGGATGGTTACATGCAAGGCAAAAGCAACAATAGGCTGAATTCAAAACATTTTGATAGAGACGCCTGATACTTTGAAATTTTTTGTTTACTTTTGACAGGGTGCTTTTGTATTTTAAGCTTTGTGGCAAAACTGAAAAGGACAAAAGAACTTTGGCAAGACAATAATGTATATCGCAAATAAATGACCAATTACAGACAAGACAATAGCAACCATATGCCAAAATTCAAAACATTTTGTATGGACGGCGAAGACTTTGAAAAACAAGTTGTTTATCTTTCAGAGGATGCTTTCGTATTTTATGCTCAATGGCAGGCCTGAAAAAGACCAAAACAAAACTTTGGCAAGGCAACAATGTATATCGCAAAGAAATGGCAGGTTACAGGTAAGGAAATAGCAACCATAGGTCAAAATTCAAAACATGATACGGTGCCTGAGACTTTGAAAAAACTTGTTTACCTTTTTAAAGGGGGCTTTCGTATTTTAAGCTCACTGGTAGATCTGAAAAAAGACAAAAAAAATTTTTGGCAAGGCAATAATGTATATCGTAAAGAAATTGCCAGTTACATGCAAGGCAATAGCAATCCTATGCTAAAATTCAGAACATTTTGATAGGGAAGCCTGAGACTTTGAAAAAAATTGTTTACCTTTCAGAGGGTGTTTTCATATTTTAAGCTCAGAGGCAGGACTGAAAAAACAAAAAAAAAATTTGACAAGAAAATAATGTATATCTCAAAGAAATGGCCGGTTACATGCAAAGCAATAGAAACCATATGCCAAAATTGAAAACATTTTTATAGGAACGCCTGAGACTTTAAAAAACAAATTGTTCACCTTTCAGAAGATGTTTTCGTATTTTAAGCTCACTGTTAGGCCTGGAAAAAGACCAAAATAAATTTTGGCACGGCAATATTTTGTATCGCAAAGAATCGGTAGATTACAAGCAAGGCAACAACAACCATATGCCAAAATTTAAAATATTTTGATAGAGAAGCATGAGACTTTGAAATTTTTTTGTTTACCTTTCAGAGTGTGCTTTCATATTTTAAGCTCGGAGGCAGGACTGGAAAAAGACAAAAAGCTTTGGCAAGGTAATAATGTATATCGCAAAGAAATCGCCGGTTATAGGTAAGATAATGGCAACCATAGGCCAAAATTTAAAACATTTTTATAGGGACACCTGAAACTTTTAAAACAAGTTGTTTACCTTTGAGGATGCTTTCGTAATTTAAGCTCATTGTCATGCCTGAAAAAGACCAAAAGAAACTTTGGCAAGTCAATATTGTGTATCGCAAAGAGCCGGCATGTTACATGCAAGGAAACAACAACCATATGCCAATATTCAAGGCAATGAAAACCTTTCCAAAGTTTGAAATTGTTTGACCCAGTTTGCCTTCGTAAAATTTGACAAACTTAGAAATCCATATTAGAGATAATCAAATCAAATATTAACCGCGAAAAACATATTATATATATCCGGTTTAGTAATGAATTCAAATCACAAATATGTTTAAAAGTATTAGAAGAAAACATGTATACTTTAATTAATCCAGTCTAAACAAGCAAACAAGTTTAACTTTTTTTTTATTTTATTTTTGGAATTTTACCGGTTTCACTAAGTTTCATTCAGTTATTATACCATAAAATTCATCAAATGAGAAATATTTCTCACAAATAATGGCTTCTCCATGCCTCGTGTCCAGCATCATCCTACGAGTTATCAATGAACTAGATATGTAACAAAATATATGAATTAAAACTTTGCGAAAGAAGGAAAAATGCACTGAAAAATAGAATCAAAGAAACTTAGCTTCAATGAGGAGAGACTGACTCTAGGTTTCGTCTGGAAATACTTCTTATCCACTGTCATCTTGCGAGAAGTGAAAACCGAAACCAAAATGTATAACTTAATAAAACTTATTAAAACTATAAAGTTTGGACAACTTAGTAAAACTTCAACTGATTTCGACTGTATAGAACTTGGTTTGCATATGATGAGGACTTGATAAAGCGTATACTGATTATTGATGTAATAAATCCAAAATCGGTATAACAACAAGTACATGATCATTACTTAAAAGAAAACATACAAAAACATACAAAAAACAAACAATAATCTAAGGAAAATGGTATAACTTAAACTACTTGGAGGAATTAAGTTCACTGCCAGACCTGAAAAAAAGACTAGAAAAACTTTGGCAATGCAATATAGTGTATCACAAAGAACTAGCCGGTTACAGGCAAGGCAATAACAACTATATGGCAAAATTGAAAACATTTTGATATGGACGCCTGAGACTTTGAAAAAAATTGTTTACCTTCGGAGGGTGCTTCCGTATTTTAAGCTCAGTAGCAGGACTGAAAAAATAAAATAAAAACTTTGGCAAGGCAATAATGTATATCGCCAATAAACGGCCGGTTACGTACAAGGCAATAACAACCATATGCCAAAATTCAAAACATTTTTATAGGGATGCTTGAGACTTTGAAAAACAAATTGTTTACCTTTCAGAGGATGCTTTCGTATTTTAAGCTCATTGGCAAGCCTAGAAAAAGACAAAAAGACAAAAAGACACTTTGGCAAGAAAATAATGTATATCGCAAAGAAATGGCCGGATACAAGAAAGGCAATAACGACTATAGGCTAAAATTTAAAACATTTTGATAGGATGTCTGAGATTTTGAAAATAATTGTTTACCTTTTCAGAGGGGGCTTCCGTATTTTAAGCTCACTGGCAGACCTGAAAAAGACAAAAAAAAATTTTGGGGCAAATTAATAATGTATATCTCAAAGAAATGGCCAGTTATAGACAAGGCAATGGCAACCCTGAGTCAAAATTCAAAACATTTTGACAGGGAAGTCTGAGACTTTGAAAAAATAATTGTTTACCTTCAGAGGTTGTGACATGTGGTGTGTTTATTGTTCTAGCAGGGTATAAATATCCTAAATAAATAACTATTAAATTAACCATAATCTTAACACACAACATAATAATCTTGCCAACAGAGATAAGGTGTATTACCTAGGGATCAAATCCACAAGAGCAATGATACACAATAGATTTCTTACTTTTAAAGACTAAACTAGGTAAATATATATATTAGTGGTGAATCAATCAATTTAAAAAAATATTCTTTATCAAAAGTTAGGGATGCAATATGGAAATATGCTATTTAATAAAATTTTGAAATATGATATTTAATTAACTAAATATAAATGTAAATATGCTAGATCTAGGATTTCAAGCCTAATGGATTATAGGGAATAGGAAGCACGGAAATGTAAATATACTAGAACTCAAATGTTATCTATTCTAACCCTTTTAACTCCAACTCTCGTATGTGAGCAAAAGGAAAGACCATCGATCGACGGCTAAGGCCTGGTATCGATCGACGGTGAAATCATAAGGAAGTGTGAGGCGAGATTAGATAAGTCCACCAGACTTATTAGACCAGCTCTCGCATGCGCCTAACAGCCTAGTTTAACATAATTTATTATGGCACAAAACCTACTTTTGTAGTTGTCCATGTCCTATCATCGAGATCCTAGTTAGCTACTCTAGAATGCAAGCATTAAGCACAACTCAATTGATGGATATTAACTTAACCTAGCAATCCGACTTTGGGCTAATCCATGATTGCTATCATTCAACACTAAATCTAATTGATAACTACTCGAACATGATCTTTGTCATAGAAATCATAGATGAAATATATGCAAAATAGAAATTAAAAATAAAAACCAAAGGAATTGCGGGGGGACTCTGAAGGAGTCTCTCCTTTTTACTCCTAACCCTAATACAATAAAAATAATTGTAATGCTTTAGAAGTGATTCTTGTGTGTCTTTCTCTTTTGTCTTTTTAAGGCATAAATATAAAACTCTAAATCTAGGTTACAACTCGTCCATGGCATTTTCGTCATTCTAACTTGGGCTTGAAATCTGATGTCATCGAGTTGGTCGTCGATCGATGGCAAGTGTGCTGCATTGATCGACCTTGGTCTTTAATCATCGGTCGACTCCAAGTATGTGTCGTCGATCGATGGCTTCTTTAACTCCTTAAATGATCAGCTACGGATTCTTCTCCTCTAAATGCTCCAAATGTTCCAAGTGTCTCATATATCTCTGAAACGTTCATGGACCTTTAAATACTCCAAAACACAGCCTAGACACACATAATAGATCCTAAATAGAGCCTATAACATCTCCTGAAACTGATATTAAATAGACTATATCAACTCCCTCAGACTTAACCTTTTGTTTGTCCTCAAGCAAACAAAGTCTTTGAAAGAGGTTTTGAAAAGTAGAGACTCACATAACATCTAAGTATAACTATTGACGTGGTGTGTATTTTGTTCTAGCAGAGTAATAAATATCCTAAACAATCAACTGTCAAATTAACCCTAAATCTAATTAGTAACTACTTAGACATGATCTTTGTCACATAAATCATAGATGAATAGAATAGATATGAAATAAAATATAAAAACCAAAGGAGTCCCAAGAGGATTTTGAAGGAGTCTCTCCTTTCTCTCCTAATACAAAATAAAAATAAATGCTATTTAAAACTTCTATCTCTCTCTCTTTTTCTCTCTGTCTTTCAAGACATAAATATAAAAACCCGAAGTCTAGGTCAAAACTCGTCTAGGGTATCTTTGTCTTTCCGACTTGGGCTTTGATCATCGATCGATGGTAAGTGTGATGTATTGATCGCTCTCGAGCTTCAATCATCGGTCGACGCCAAGTTTGTTCCATCGATCGATGGCTTCGTCAACTCCCGAGATGATTAGCTACGAATTCTTTCTTCTAAATGCTCCAAAAGCTCTAAGTATCTCATATATCTCCAAAACATTCTTGGACCTGTAAATACTCTAAAACATAGCCTAGACACACATAATAGACTCTATATATAGCTTATAACATGACCTAAAACTGATAATAAATAGGCTATATCAACTCCCCCAGACTTAACTTTTTTCTTGTCCTCAAGCAAATAAACCTGTGAAAGAGGTTTTGAAAAGTGGGGACTCACATAATATCTAAGTATAACTATCACCTACTTTGTTGCAACCACATCCTATCAAGTCAATCACAGAGAAACTTTATATACTCTATCCTAGTATAGCAACCAAATCCATTCTACCAACAACTTAGGAAATACTAGTTTGACTCGCCCCTCTACTGATCTCATTTTCTTTGCATAAAATAAAAGTGTCCTTTACCTTGGCAGTATCGATCAAAGGACACATGGATTCTTGCCTCTGCAAATATCTGAATAACTAGGTACAAAGTCTTCTATGATCCTTTTCTTCCCTCTTTTCCTCTTTTCTCTGAATCTTTTTAGATCTCAATGATGCCATCTCATTCTTTTATTATTATTATTTTTCTTCTGATTTTTTTTCCTTTTGGGAAAAGTTGTAGATGAATAATGGGGTCATAGGTAATTTACCTACCCTTGGCTTCCAACAATGTGTGATCATTCCTTTGAATTAGAATAGTGGGGTCATTGGTAATGTACCTACCCCTCTGCATCTTGGGAAATCATCTAAATCTTTTTAGCTTTTAAGTAGATGTTAAAGAGAGAGAGAGAAGGGAACCAAATGTGCAATGACTTGTACCTACAGACTCGCAGAAGGAACCCGATTCAGTGTATACCAAGTCCCAAAGCAAGCTGATAATGTCATGATTAGTGTTGGAAATCAGTTTCAGTTCCTTCAAACTTTCTAAGCAAGTGTGACATAGTGGCAGGATGATCCACTTTAGTATCTTAAGCAATCTCTGCAAATAACTTTCTAAAAATGGTGCCAATGTGTGATTATTTAATAATAAATTTTTGATCATAATCCCTTTTTGACTCAATAAAACTTTTTTGAAAAACTTATATATATATAGCAAATAAAACTCAAAACAAATCAAATAGCATTAGCAAAGGAACCCGATTCAGTGTATACCAAGTCCCAAAGCAAGCTGATAATGTCAGGATTAGTGTTGAAAATCAGTTTCGGTTCCTTCAAACTTTCTAAGCAAGTGTGACATAGTGGCATGATGATCCACTTTAGTATCTCTAGCAATCTCTGCAAATAACTTTCTAAAAATGGTGCCAATGTGTGATTATTTAATAATAAATTTTTGATCATAATCCTTTTTTGACTCAATAAAACTTTTTTGAAAAACTTATATATAAAATATAAATAGCAAATAAAACTCAAAACAAATCAAATAGCATTAGCGAAGGAAACCGATTTGGTGTATACCAAGTCCCAAAGCAAGCTGATAATGTCAGGATTAGTGTTGGAAATCACCTTCGGTTCCTTCAAACTTTCTAAGTAAGAGTGACATAGTGGCAGGATGATCCACTTTAGTATCTCTAGCAATCTCTGCAAATAACTTTCTAAAAATGGTGCCAATGTGTGATTATTTAATAATAATTTTTTGATCATAATCCTTTTTTGACTCAATAAAACTTTTTGAAAAACTTATATATATATATAGCAAATAAAACTCAAAAAAAATCAAATAGCATTAGCGAACCTCCCCAAGACTTAAATTACTCTGTCCCCAGTGTAATCCGCCCTTGTTTGGTTAGGAAAAATCAAATCATAAGTAAATAGTTGAACTAAGAAACTCGATACCAGACTCTGTAATAGAGTGTCAATCGATGTGATGACGTCTATGTCGACCGATGGTCATGATCCATGGTCGATCGATGTGGATGCTTCAAACTCGATCGATGGTAAACCTCTAGGTTTCTGCTCTTTTTTTTATAAGTATAAAACTCAAAAATAGAAAACAATATTAGTAAACCTCTCCCAAACTTAAACATTACTATCACGAGTGTTATTCAGTCCGAGATTGGTGAAGAAAATAAATCATAAGGACACTATTTGATAAAAGAAAACGGTATACCTTCTTGCTGATGGTGACCGTCAATTGACACAGTTAAGTGGCAATCGATCGATACGGAGGATACTCCGTTGATCGACAATGATCAAGTGTCGATCGATGCTATGTGCAAACTCATGTTCCTTTCTCTTTAAAATCCTGTAAAAGTATAATAAAATCCAAAATTAGACTAATGGAATCAAGAAAATAATTAAAACTTATTGAACAGTGAGTTGCCTCCCACTCAACGCTTGGTTATAGTCTTAAGCTCGACGTTTGAACTTTCTGGCTAGTATGGAGGTGAATCAACACTTGGAAAGAAGTGTGTACATCTTCTCAGCTCATCTGAAACCATGTACCAATAAAGCTCTTCATTGCTTCATCACTTTTGGTTTTCTCATTCTTTGTAACCTCTCTATCAACCTCCATTGAATGCATTCTTCTTTGTAGGTTTCAATACTGCGCTGTAGCATTCTAACTCTTGCAGCTGTAGTCTTTGATATATCTTCCAATTATTGAGAAATATCTTTCTTCATTAGGCTGTGAGAAAAAGCAATTTAATCAAACCTATCTTTCAGTTGTGTTTCCGCTGACGTCTTTTGACGGTTGGCTTCAGTGTCGATCGATGGTCATAGGGTGCCGTCGATCGATGCTCGTTCGTCTGACGAAATCGCATGCTGTCTTTGTAAAGTATCCAAATCTTGCTTCATCTCATCCATGCGTGTAGTCAAACTGGTAAGGCATTTGTCTATAGGATAGTAGACATCATCAAGCCTTGTGTAAAATTCATCCAGTGACATCTCTTGAACTTTCTAGATCTCATGCACAATATCATCAATCTCAGTTCTGCTGTATCTCCTTTGATTTTCCATAAACATACTGCTCCTTGCTGCATGTTCCGGTAGACATATGTAGCTCTTCTCAAACATAGTATCTTTTTCTAGAACTGCTCTAATGTCTTCAGCTTGCACATTCACTACTCTTCCGTCTGTAGCTCGTGCATTACCATTCTCATCTCTGTAGATTCCATACTCATCTTTCTTTTCCCAATGGAAAATTCTTCTGCCTTTAGCATCATAAGCTCTCGTACCATACTCGATACAACCATCGATCGATGCTGGGTGTGTCCTGTCGATCGATGCTGAATTCTCCGGATAGTAGGCAGTTGAAGCACGAAGTTTGTGGAACTTTGGAATGGTACCGTCGATCGATATGTGATGTTTGCTGTTGATCGATCTAAGATGTGTCGACGTGTATGGAATATTACGAATCTGCTTGATCTTCTTGCTTCTCTATGTCGATCGATGATGAATGAGGTGCATCGATTGATGCGCGTCTATCCACGTTCGCCCAGCTGGCGTCTTCTGATACAAGATCATGATAATCAATCAGCTCTCCTTCTCCGTCGATCAATGGTGTATGGTGGCCATCGATCGATTCTTGGTTACCAAGGTGTTCGCACTCTGCTTCTTGGTCAATATCGATCGATGGTGAATAGTTGTTGTTGATCGATGTCAATTTCCCGAATTGATGGGAAATTTGGAAAACACCGGCCTCTTCCGTTGTGGTACCACTGTACTCGATTTGTTCTTCCTCTCTGTAATCTTTGTCGTACTCGAGGTAGGCTCGGGTGTAATTGTCATCTGCATGGCAAGTGTTGGTCGTTTCTGAGGTGAGGCCATCGTACGATAACAAAGGGTGGGTGTCAACCGATTACTGAGCAGCAAACGCGTCGATCGGTGCTCTGGGTTGGGTGTCGATCGATGCTGCATCCTCAGACTCCTTGTTGAACTCATAATTGCAGAAGCATGTGGCCACAAGTTCAGCATCATTAGACAACTTTATGAGGGCAGGTTTATTCTTATAAATTTCATAATTAATATTAGGATCAATCAAGGAAAGGCACAACCTGTTAGTTTTCATGCCGCAGATAGCTCCCACGGTAGCCATGAATGCTCTTCCAAGTAGTAGTGAAGAGTTCCAATTGATCTGGATATCCATGACATGGAAGTCTATAGGGACTAGGACATTCTGAATCTGCAGGTGGACATCTCTACAAATACCTCATGAATCCACTCTGGAGCAATCCACAAAAACGAATGAATCACTGGAAGGCTCCACTCTCAGGTTCAGCTTTTCTGCCATAGTTTTGGGTATGATGCTTACTGATAATCCAGTGTGATAGAGGGCATTGGAAACTCATGTCACTTTTCTTTTTCAGAATGATCCTCTGCTCTTGAGTTGTCATATTCATGACTTTTGGTAGATGAACACGTTTTGTTGAAGGCAACCATCGATCGATTCTACAGTCTCTTTGTCGATCGATGGTTGAGGGTTTTCTCGATATTGCTAACTCCATGGGTGGCATCGATTGATGCGCCTTGACCTACGTCTATCGATGCATGTGCGACCTGTCGGACGAACTCAAATTTTTCACACGGGAATCCCTCTCTAGCAGCCTTTCCCTCTTAACTTCTACCCAAAAATCATCATCAGTCAATGCATTGACCTGGTGACTCTATCCAGCCTCTATTTTCTCCTTGATCAGGTTCTCATGTCTCCTAATAGTTTCACTTGTCTGCATCACCTGATTCTCTAGTTTCTTCACATGGGTGTTGAGATTTTTGAACTTGGTGTTAAGGTTAAGGTACATGCTATCTATCTTTCCATTGAAATCTACTGTCATCTTCTGCTGTTCCTCCAAAACTTTGTCAACCATTCCTTCAATCTTGCTTCCTTGAGCTTCGGGAGGAGGGTTCTGGTAGTAGGAGGACTCATAAGTTATGTTGTTGTTGAAGGGTCTTTGCTGTGAACTCTGATTAAAGTTACTCATTTGACCATTCCCATAGAAGTTCATGTTGAAACCTTGATTCCCTTGTCTCTGGAAACCATTCTCATCAACGTAGTTCACATCTTCTTCAATCTAATCATCTCTAGACTCCATTGCTTCCACTTATGCAAAGGTGACATGTTTCCTGAGAAGTTTGTGGACACTATCCAGTTTTGCCTTGACTTCTTCAGTCTACTCCTTGCTTATTGCTAGAGTTGACTTCTTCCCTTTAAAGTCTGTGTTCTTGGTGCTTCTGTTGGATGACAGATTCTCAATCAACCTTGTAACCTCTTCAGGACTCCTAGTACTGAAATTTTCTTTACTGGCTGTGTCCAAAGCCATCTGGTACTGTAGTCCAATACCTCTAAAGAAAGTGCTGAAAAGTTTCACTTTGTTGAAACCATGATCTGGACAATCTCTCTGGTATGATTTGAATCTGATCCAGGAATTTCTGAAGGATTCTGAAGGGTCTTGTGAAAAGGTGGCAATCTTGATCCTCGGGTCTTCTGCTCTCGCGTCATCAAAGAAGTTGCGCAAGAAAGCATTCTTGATGTCAGTCCAGGATGTCAGGGATCATGGTGGTAACTGCTTGAGCCAATATGAAGCTTTTCTAGCAAGTGAGTACTTGAAGAGCTTACAAAAAAGATAGTCCTCAGGGACTCCATTGGCTTTAATGGCAGTCACTAGATCCTCAAATCGCTCCAGATGATCCATAGGGTGCTCATGTCGCAGCCCATGGTAGGGTGTCTGGGCTACAAGTACGAAGAAGGCGGGCTTGATTTCAAAATTGTGTCTCTGAAAAGCTAGAGGACGAATGGCGGATCTGTTGGCTTAGTACTGGTCTGGACGGTTGTAGTCAGTCAGTGTTCTCTAAGCAGCTTGGGCATTAGCTTGAGGTTGAACTTCTGCAGCGTCTACTTTTGCTTCTGCATCAGGGATTATAGTCCCCTGATCGTCTATCTTTTGATCTGCTACATTACACAAGTGACTGTCAGCGGCATGCAGGTCTCCTTTCTCATCCCTAATAAGTATCAAATTTGCAACCATCTGAACTCGTCTGTGTATGTCGATCGATGCGGGTTGGTTGACGTTGATCAGTGATAAATGGTAAGTGTCGGTCGATGAATGGATGATGGTGTCGATCGATGGAGGTAGGTTGACATCGGTCGATGATGAGTGATCAATGTCGGTCAACGGTAGAGTTCAGATGATGGTCGATACGGTTCGTGAAGAAGTGTCGGTCGACGCGGTTCTAGTGCTGTTCATCGATGCTTGTCGTCTTTCTTTACGGATCGAGCGTTCAATTCTGTCAGAGTTAGAGGGTGATATCAGTTCTTGTCCTTTGTTGCTTATGGTGCTTCTTTGCATGTACCTGAAAACAAGGGAAAGAAAAATTATTAGTAACTTAAAAATCAGTAACAAACCTAGACTAAATCCTAGAAATTAAATCTAATGGCGATCTATGCTCCCCGGCAACGACGCCAAATTTGACGTGGTGTGTATTTTGTTCTAGCAAGGTAATAAATATCCTAAACAATCAACTGTCAAATTAACCCTTAATCTAATTAGTAACTACTCAAACATGATCTTTGTCACAGAAATCATAGATGAATAGAATATATATGAAATAAAATATAAAAACAAAAGGAGTTCTAGGAGGAGTCTGAAGGAGTGTCTCATTTCTCTCATAATACAAAATAAAACTAAAATGCTATGTAAAACTTATGTCTCTTTCTCTTTTTTTCTCTGTCTTTCAAGACATAAATATAAAAACACTAAGTCTATGTCAAAACTCGTCCAAGGTATTTTCTTCTTTCTGACTTGGGATTTGATCATTGATCGATGGCAAGTGTGCTGAATCAATCGCTCTCGAGCTTCGATCATCGGTCGATGCCAAGTGTTGTCCATCGATCGATGGCTTCATCGACTCCCTAGATGACCAGCTACGAATTATTTCTTCTAAATGCTCCAAAAACTTCAAGTATCTCATATATCTCCAAAACGTTCATGTACCTGTAAATACTCTAAAATATAGCCTAGACACACATAATAGACTCTAAATAGAGCATATAACATGGTCTAAAACTAGTAATAAATAGGCTATATCAACTATCACCCTACTTTGTTGCAACCACATCCTATCAAGTCATTCAGAGAGAAACTTTATATTCTTTATCCTAGTATAGCAATCAAATCCATTCTACTAACAACTTAGCAAATACTAGTTTCACTCGCCCCTCTACTGATCTTATTTCTTTGCATAAAATAAAAGTGCAAGCTTTACCTTGGGAGTATCTATCAAAGGACACATGGATTCTTACCTCTGCAAGTATCTGAATAACTAGGCACATAGTTTTCTCTGATTTATTTCTTCCATCTTTTCTCTCTTCTCTGAATCTTTTTGAATCTCAAACTTAATGGACAATGATGCCATCTTATTTTTGATTTTCTCTACTTCATTTTTTTCTTTTTTCTTTTTTCTTTTTTTTTTCTTTTTGCTTTTTGGATAAAGTTGTAGGCGAATAATGGGGTCATTGATAATTTTACCTACCCCTCGTTTCCAACAATGTGTGTGTCATTCCTCTGAATTAGAATAATGGGATCATTGGTAATTTACCCACCCCTCAGCATCTCGGGAAGTCATCTCAATTTTTTAAAGCTTTTAAGTAGATGCTAAAGAGAGAGAGAAGAGATCCGATTCAGTGTATAACAAGCCCCAAAGCAAGCTAATAATGTCAGGATTAGTGTTGGAAATCAGCTTTGTTTCCTTCAAACTTTCTAAGCAAGTGTGATATAGTGACATGCTGATCCACTTTGGTATCTCTTGTAATCTCTGCAAACAACATTCTAAGAATTGTGCTAAACTGTGGTTAGTCAATAATAAATCTTGATCATAGTCCCTTTCTTGACTCAATAAAACTTTGTGGAAAACTTATCTATGTATAACAAATAAAACTCAAAACAAATCAAATATCATCAGCGAACCTCATTCAGACTTAAATTACACTGTCCCCAATGTAATTCATCCCAGATTTGTTAGGAAAAATAAAATCATAACTAATTAGTTAAGTAAGAAAACTTGATACCTCTCTCTATAAGAGAGTGTCGATCGATGTTACGCAGGTGGGATCGATGTTACGCAGGTGGGATCGATCGATGTCCACAATCCATTGTCGACCGATGGTGCCTCTATGGTGTCGATCGATGTTGCACCTGTAAGTTCCTTCTTCTTCTTCTTCTTTCTTTTTTTTAAATATAAGACTCAAAATAGAACATAATGTCATTAAACCTCCCCCTGAATTAAACAACACTATCACCACTGATATACAGTCTGAGAATTAATGGTGAAGAAAATAAATCAAAAGGACCAAATTTAAAAAGGAAAACAATATACCTGCTAGTTGATGGTGACCGTCAATCGACACAGTTAAGTGGCAATCGATCGATACGGAGGATACTCCGTCGATCGACAGTGATCAAGTGGTCGGTCGATGCTCTATTGCAGACTATCTTCCTTCTTCTTTATAAACCTGTAATAATATAATAAAATCCGAAATTAGACTAATATAATCAAAAATAATAATTTTAAACTTACTAAGCAGTGGGTTATCTCCCACTCAGCTCTTAATTATAGTCTTAAGCTTGACGTTTGAACTTTCTGACTATTATGAAGGTGGATCAACACTTGGAAAACAAGTGTCTACATCTTCTCTGCTCTTCTAAAACCATGTATCAATGAAACTCCTCATTACTTCATCTCTTCTGGTTTTCTCATTCTTTATAACCTTTTTAGCAACCTCCATTGAATGCATTCTCCTTTGTAGGTTCTCAATATTGCGCTGTAGTATTCTAAGTCTTGCAGCTGTAGTCTCTGATATATCTTCCAACTGTTGAGAAATATCCTCCTTCATTAGACTCTGAGAAAAAGCAATCTCATCGAACCTATCTTCCAATTCTGTTTTTGATGTTGTCTTTTGTCTGTTGGCTTCAGTGGCGATCAATGGTTGTAGGATGCCGTCTGATGCTCGTTCGTTTGTCTCAATCGCATGATGTCTTTGTATAGTATCCATATCTTGCTTCATCTCATCCATGCACATAGTCAAACCGGTGAGGAGTTGTCTATAGGATAGTATACATCATCAAGCCTCTTGTAAAAATCATCCAGTGACATCTCTTGAGCTTTGTAGATCTCATGCACAATATCATCAATCTCTGCTCTGATGTATGTCCTTTGGTTCTCTATAGACATATTGATCTTTGATGCATGTTCTGGTAAACATATGTAGCTCTGCACAAACATAGTAGCTCTCTCTAGAACTGCTATGATGTCTTCAGCTTGCACATTCACTACTCTTCCGTCTGTAGCTCATGAATTATCATTTTCATCTCTGTAGATGCCATACTCATCTTTTTTCCCCAATGAAAAATTCTTCTGCCCTTAGCATCAAAGGCTATGGAAACTTGCTCGATACAGCCGTTGATCGATGATGGGTTGCTCCCGTCAACTGATGCTCGACTCTCTGGATTATAGGCAGTGGAAGTATGCAGTTTGTGTACCTTTGAAGGGGTGCTGTCGATCGATGCACATTTTATGTCATCGATCAATCTAGGATGTTGAGAAGTGTATGGAATATTACAGATCGGGACGTTCTTCTGCTCCTCAATGTCGATCGATGCTGTAAGAGGTGCGTCGGTCGATGTTTGTTGTTGTTGTCCAAATAATTTGCCCGATCCAGTGGCTATAATTAGGGCATCTGCTACATCCTCCTTGTATATATGTAGGATTCTCTTATAAAGATTTTGTGTACATCCCTCTGGGTCCCAAAAAATTCCGAACCCATATGGTCTAAGATGATCGTATGTCTTCTCTCGTTTTGCAGTTGAATCTAGTTTAGACTCTACTTCTTGGTTAGTATCGATCGAAGGCGAATGGTTGCCGTCGATCGATGTCGATTTTCCAAGTCGATGGGAAACTTGAAATACACCAGCCTCTTCCATAACAATACCACAAATACTCGATTGTCTCTTCTTCTCTGTAATCCTCATCGTATTCGAGGTAGGCTGGGGTGTAACTACCATCTGCGTGGCAGATATTGATCGGTTCTGAAGTAAGTGTGTCGATCGATAACGAAGGGTGGGCATTGACCGATTGCTGAACAGAAAACACGTCGATCAATGCGCTGGGTTGGGTGTCAATCGATGCTCCATCTTTAGACTCTTCATTGAAGTCATAACCGCAAAAGCATGTGGCCACAAGTTCTGCATCATTAGACAATTCAATTAGAGTAGCCTTGCTCTTATTCTTGACAGGTTCATAGAAATATTTTGATCAACTAAGGATAGATACAACTTGTTTATCTTCATATCGCAGATTCCTCCCATGGTAGCCATAAATGCTCTCCCAAGTAGTAGTGAAGAGTTCCAATCTATCTGGATATCCATCACTTGGAAGAACATCCACAACCTGTGTGTATAATAAGCTTCATCAAAAGCGATGTCTAAAGGAATTTTGGAGACTCTTTTAACAAGGTTATCCATCTCTTTTTCATTAGCTTCTCTGCGTTGATGTTTGGGGATCTTTTGCTTCCTCTTGGAATGTCCTTCATCTTCTCTATCAAAATCCATGGCTTCAGACATGTCAGTATTTTGTGTTGAAGCTTTCATGGTTGGACGCACAATCAAACTTGCATTGATACTTGGTAGTCGATTCCTCATATGTCGATCGATGTGCAAGTCACATGGTCAATTGATGATTTTATCTCTCTGTCGGTCGATTGTCTCGTATTTGTATCGATCGATGTTAGTCGATTCACACGAAGCTACTGATACGGCAGGATCTGTTGCCGATCGATGCTCATTACTCGGTGTCGATCGACACCAATGTGAACTGCCGAATGACATAGAACTTTCCACACGAAAAATCCCCTTCTTGGAGTCTTTCTCTCTTAACCTCCTGCCAAAAATCATCATCGGTCAATGCGTTGATGTGGTGCTTCTGTCCAGTCTCCTTGATTTTTGACCTGCTGCATTACACAGATGACGTCGGGGTCACGCAGGTCTCCATTCTCATCCCTAACCAATATCAAAGTCGCAACCATCTGAACTCGCTTGCTTCCATCGACCGATGCGGATATGTAAATATGTTGATGTCGATCGATGCAGGTAAGTTGATGTCGATCGATGACTGTAAGTTGCTATCGATTGATGCTATGTGATCAGTGTCGGTCAATGGTAGAGTTCAGATGTCGGTCGATAAGGTCCGTGAAGAACTGTCGGTCGACGCGGTACAAGTGATATCGATCGATGCTGGTCGTCTTTCTTTGCGGATTGTACGTTCAAATTTGTCAAGGTCAGAGAAAGCTAGTTCTTGTTCTTTATTGCTCCTGGTGCTTCTTTGCATGTACCTGAAAACAAAGGAAAAGAAAAATTAGTAACTTGAAAAAGTAGTAACAAACCTAGACTAAATCGTAGAAATTAATTCTAATGGCGATCAATGGTCTAGTAACAAACCTAGACTTGAAAAATAGACATGTGGTGTGTTTATTGTTCTAGCAGGGTATAAATATCCTAAACAATTAACTATAAAATTAACCATAATATTAACACACAAAATAATACTCTTGCCAAGAGAGATTATGTGTAGTACTTAGGGATCGAATCAACAGAGAGCAATGACACACAATAGATTTCTTATTTCTAAAGACTAAGCTAGGTATATATATATATATATATTAGTGGTGAATCAATCAATTAAGGAAATATTCCTTATCAAGAGGTAGGGACGCAATATAGAAATATGCTATTTAATGCAAATTTTGAAATATGATATTTAATTAACTAAATGGAAATGTAAATATGCTAGATCTAGGGTTTCAAGCCTAATGGATTATAGAGAATATGAAAAACGGAAATGTAAATATACTAGACTCAAATGTTAACTATTCTGACCTTTTTAACTCCAACTCTCGTATGCGAGCAAAAGGAAAGACCATTGATCGACGGCTAAGGCCTGTTATCGATCAACGGTGAAATCAAAAGGAAGTGTGGGGCGAGATTTGATAAGTCCACCAGACTTATTAGACCAGCTCTCGCATTCGCCTAACAGCATAGTTCAACAAATCTATTATGGCACAGAACCTACTCTCGTAGTTGTCTATGTCCTATCATCGAGATCCTAGTTAGCTACTCTAGAATGCAAGTATTAAACACAACTCAACTGATGAATATTAAATTAACCTAGCAATCCTACTTTTGGGCTAATCCATGATTGCTATCATTCAATCTTAAATCTAATTGATAACTACTCAAACATGATATTTGTCACAGAAATCATAGATG
The DNA here is from genome assembly GCA_012274485.2 of Sinapis alba. NCBI lineage: Eukaryota > Viridiplantae > Streptophyta > Magnoliopsida > Brassicales > Brassicaceae > Sinapis > Sinapis alba. The sequence goes on along the minus strand of MU106827.1, from coordinate 37,771 downwards.
AAATAGATGCAAAATAGAAGTTAAATAAAAACCAAAAGAGTTTCGGGGGGGGGGCTCTGAAAGATTTCCTCCTTTTCTATCATAACCCTAATACAATAGAATAATAGTAATGCTTTAGAATTGATTCTTGTGTGTCTTTCTCTTTTGTTTTCTCAAGACATAAATATAAAACCCTAAATCTAGGTCAAAACTCATTCATGGCATTTTTGTCATTCTTACTTGGGCTTGAAATCTGTTGTCGTCGAGTTGGTCGTCGATCAATGGAAAGTGTGCTGCATCGATCGACCTTGGTCTTTAATCATTGGTCGACTCCAAGTATGTGTCGTCAATCGATGGCTTCTTCGACTCCTTAAATGATCAGCTACTGATTCATCTCCTTTAAATGCTCCAAAAGCTTCAAGTATCTCATATATCTCCAAAACGTTCATAGACCTATAAATACTCTAAAAACGGCATATACTCACATAATAGACCCTAAATCGAGCCTATAATATTGCCTAAAACTGGTAATAAATAGACTATATCAGGTTGCTTTCGTATTTTAAGCTCAGAGGCAGGACTGAAAAAGACAAAAAAAACTTTGGCAAGGCAATAATTTATAACGCAAAGAAATGGACGGTTACAAGTAACACAACATTGACCATAGGCCTAAATTCAAAACAATTTTCTAAGGGCCCATGAGACTTTGAAAAAACAAAAACAACAGCAACCATATGCCAAAATTCAAGACATTTTGATAGGACGCCTGAGACTTTCAAAAAAATTGTTTACCTTTTCAGAAGGGTCTCTCGTATTTTAAGCTCACTGGCAGGCCTAGAAAAGACAAGAAAAACTTTGGCAAGACAATAATGTATATCACAAAGAAATGGCCAGTTATAGCAAGGCAAATGCAACCATAAGCCAAAATTCAAAATATTTTGATAGGGACGCATGAGACTTTGAAAAAAAAATTGTTTACTTTTCAGAGGGTGCTTTTGTATTTTAAGCTCAGTGGTAGGAATGAAATAAAAAACTTTGGCAAGACAATAATGTATATCTCAAATAAATGACAGGCTACATGCAAGGCAATAGCAATCATATGTAAAAAATCAAAACATTTTTATAGGGACGCCTGAGACTTTGAAAAAAAATTGTTTACCTTCTTCAGAGGGGCATTCGTATTTTAAGCTCAGTGGCAGCCCTGAAAAAAGAGCAAAAGAAACTTTGGCAAGGCAATATTGGGTATCGCAAAGAAACGACTAATTATAGGCAAGGCAAAAGCAACCATAGACCAACATTCAAGGCATGGGAAACCTTTCAGAAGTTTAACAAAGTTTGTCTTTCCTAAGTTTGAAAAAGTTTGACACAGTTTACCTTTTTCAAACCTTAACAAACTTAGAAATCCACATTACAACCATATGTCAAGATTCAAAACATTTCAAAGCAACCATAGTACAAACATACCAAAGTTTTCAGGCCATAATACTTAGACAACAAGAAAATGGAGTTACATAAATGGAGTATAAACATAGCAAAGGTCTCCTTCCATAATGCGTAAACAACAAGAAAACGAAGATAACATAAAAAGAATACAAACATAGCAGTGGTTTCTTTTACAACATGGTACAAACATTGCAACTGATCCAAAGGAGCCTACAGTTTTTGCAGGACCGTTTGCTTTCGACAATGTAAAAATGGTCATAGATGCATTTTGGTGACTGGATTACCTCATCATCTAGAAATTTGAAAGTTTGTCCGTATGAGTTCAAATATGGTGCATAGAATGATGATAGTTGCAACACAAACTGTTCTCTCATTCCAATAACTTGCTTCGACCTTAGCTTTGCGTGTTTGACTGCAAACTCTTGAAAGACTTCACTGGCTTTGATATCTTTACCAAGACATACAATGAATATACCCAAGGCAAGGGTTGATATTCCGTGATTACATTTGCTTCCAAGACTGTATGCCTTCCTCAAGGCCACACTTTATGGCTAGATGGATACTTTCTTTCATAATACACAGCGTTTATTGCCAACATTAACGCACTTGACGAAGAAATTGCAGAACTTTTCATATTTTCGATTTTGCAGTTAACGAAGTCGAGCATAGGACTAATGTTTCACCTCTTCAAGACACAGGGTTCATGGAAAAGACCGTATATGCGATTCCCATCCCGAATGAAAGGACCAACGTTCAAAAATGATTCCTCCCCAACAATTGTAATTATCTTACAAATGATTTTGTCCGGAAGATTTGGGAGGTCTAAATCTACCATACTATTTTTGAGTATAAGAAGGGTTTTTGGTTTCTTATGAGTTTATTTGACATTGATATAATAAACTTAACTAGAGGAGTAATTGTTTCACCAATTATTTCTAACTAACACATTTGTCAAAGAATGAATGCAGCAATCCTATGTTAATTTGCCGACGGCAAACAGCAAAGAATTATGAAAAGAACATTAAATCTTAATTCGTCGACCAGTGTACTTGTGGTACCTGACACTGACCCATCAAACATGTGTTGGCTCACCGCAACAAGTGATGTATTAAAAAATTGCTCAAGCTGTCACTAGCGACGGAAAATTCGAATTTAGGAGGAAACTTCAGTTTTAAATTGTTGGCATGTTTATAGTATGACTAGTTAATGGGAAGATATAAACTTCACAATCTATCGGCAAGGTAAGACTGATTAATGGCAAGGAAACAGTTGACAAAAGCAACAGCCAAAAGGGACTGCTAAAACGTGTGTTTCCTTGTCAAGCAAGAGTTGTTAGTTGGCTACCATAGTTTACCTTCACAAAAAATGCTGCACGAAATGTCTACTCAACTTGCACAGCCGCATGAATGACATTTGTTACAAACTCGTTATTCCACATTTCCTTGCCTTCTCTTGCTGTTTCTACATACATTTTTGCTGCTAGTTTTTCCCTTACTACGGTCATTTTATCATTATTAAGATGTTTCGCTGAAAATTCAACACCCATCCTTAGACACTCCAGGAACTTGAGTGCGTAAACCCCACAGTACCCATATGGTGGTCTTGCTCGTGGAACCCCTTCTCATATAATTCGATTGTAAACTCAGTACGATCCACAAATGACTTTTGTTCGGGTGTTGTGAAAAAACATAACGCGTAAGGTAACATTCTAGCAAACGGCTCCGCCTCTTTCCTTAACTTATTATCCTCGTCTTCAGGCTCCCATCTATCATAGATTTTGACAGTCCGATCCGGGATGGAAATCACCATGGCTACCCAATGAGTATTGTTAAGCACATTAAGACAAAAGAAGAGCGTATTCACATCCTCCTTCCACCACATCTCTGTTTGAGCATATCCTGAAGCAAGACCATAGTAGTAGAAATAGGTACCTCCAGGAAGGACTGAAAGTGCTTGCAAGTTCTTGTACTGTTGTTCCCACAACATTTGGAACCCTGCGTTCATAATAGCAACCCTTGAAGATATGAACATCCTTGGGCGTCTCGGAATCTTAATCTATACAAACATAAGGATGTGTCCATGTGCTACAAAAGGAATCAAAAATATGTAAGACAACCAATAAAACATACCTAAAGATGTGTCAATGTGTTAAGATCTCTTGCCTCGGCGTCAGAAATACGTAGAAGAAGTTACTAGCTCTTGTTGTTGAGCCTATTGGATAAACGGAATCTCTGCAGGTGAAAATGAGAAATGAAGTTAGTGTGGAATATGAACCTCTATAGAAGGCACTTGATATTTACTCTATACCAATAAAATCACGTAGCTCTGCAACATCTGAATCTGCAACTGGCCCATATACAACCCTGTCCCGTTCGCTTAACATGTCATTCATCTCATATCTTGTCAAAACCGCTTTAACTTGGGTGCCAGGTGCATATCCTATAACTTGTATTCTTAGGAGGGGGATGTAGTGCCTGATACTGCAAACGGTTTCTCTTTCTCTCAACCACTTTAGCCTCCAAGTATTTACATGGCAGGACAGTGGTGATTGGGGCAGATGAAATGGCTTCAAGGTTGTACTTTTCTGTTTGCTCCATTTGTGCGAAAGGATGTGGGTAAATTAATTTGAGTGACTTTGACAATACTGTAATAGCCTTTTGATCATATTGTTCATTTTTGGACTCTTGAGTCTCTTCAACCTTTGGTATTAACAAGCAATGATCCTATTTTTTTGAAGGCTTGGTTTCAACATTTGGCCTTTCTTCATCGGCTTCTTCTCCTGCGTTCTCTTCCTCTGGGTTGTCGGGGTGATCTTCCCCTACTGGTTGTGGTGGACTCTTTACAACATCTATGTCTTCGCATTCAAATGGAAATTCTTCTTCTTTGTCTCCTCCTTTCCCCGGGTCCTGGTGTACATCATTTTCTTGTATTCTAGTCTCTCCTGTAGTGCCTTCTATTTTCTGTGATAGAAAACAACAATAATCAATGGGAATTAAGAAAACATCACTTACTGCTGCTTTGCCTTGCATTAGCTTACTTAAATATGACCTACCGGGGATTTTGCTAGTTTAGCTGGCAGCTTTGTGCAAGATAACCGATCGTGTTTTTTTTTTTTGAAAAGAATAATGTCTCCCAGCTGAGTGATTCTAGATGCTAGACCATCTATGGTAATGTCACCCACAGATTCAAAATATGCTAAGAGTGATTTACTATATTTTTCATATTTCTTTTCCTAGAACTCCACTTTTTCAGACAACTGGTCAAGTCTATTTGTTGACACTTGAAAGTCATATCTTCGTTTCTCTGGCGTCTTCCTCCGTTGTATAATGAAATGTTGATCCTCCTCTTCATCGCTTTCTTCTTGTTCCTCCATTTTTGCAATATCACCACATTTTTCACACCCAACTGGTATGTTCTCTTACCCTTTCCTTGCCACCATCTTTTATTTCTTAGATTTTTTTCTGGCTTGCAACCAGCCTACGCTTGTTACATTGAATTTGTGTCAATGGGTACTTTGGCCTGCCAAGTAATGGTACTCAGGGATCTGTGTTGGAGAATGAACTCCAAAAGATTGTAAATCTCAGGATCCTCATCTTGTTGTTCCAACAACGAAAAAAACTTCATCTCTGCTTCAAGGGCACATACAAGTGACAATGATCTATACAACAAATTATGTGGTTGTCATGAGCAATTAAAATACAAAATTTTGAGGAATTCATACGAAGTTAACATAACTTCATTTTTTCAAATACTTACCGAAGTCGAGCTTTCCACCTTTGCCTTTGAACCTCAGTAAGCATGGACCATTTGACCTGATAGGACGACAAATTCTTCCCCAAGAAAGGGTATATAAGCGTAAGCCCAAACCTGAAGGACTTGCACGAACCCTTTGCAGACATAAGACTTTTTCTTAATACTACATGCAATTGCCTCCTTAACCTGCTGAATAAGTTCAACAAAAGCCACTTTTCCACAGAGATACTGCTCAAAAATCTCCAAATCCATAAGCAGGTTTGCTTGAGCAGGAGGGATAGCGTAACGACCCGTTCCCAGAGTATTTTTAATTTTGAAGAAAATAAAACAGAAGAGGTTTATATTCTACAAAGAGTGTATTTTTCTAAGTGTAGAAACACTTGTAATCATGAAGATTGGGGATTAATATGTATTTTGACTAAGTGTCGGATCTTAAGTTAGCTCATGGAATAACTTCAGAACTAGCGGAGCGATGGTAAAGTGATCATGGAACGATAAGAGCATACATAAATAGAGATCAACACCGGAAGACAATTTAGGAATGTTCGGCTGTTAGACAATGCGGGTTACAAGTAAGAAAAGTTTGACTAGCCATCATTGTGGTATAATACAAAAGGAAGGTTGGATCTATATGAGTCAGCTAAAGAAAGAATCAAAGATATCAAGTCAAGCCATCGATGGTGATCTTTGACCAAGCCAAACAAGGAAACTGGCATTAAGTGACTGAATTGGTGAGGAAGTCTTTGACCAAGCCAAATAAGGAAACCACACTAAATGTTTGGCTTGGTGAGAAGGTCCATAAAGTAGTATAAAAAGAAACCTCAGCTCTCATTTCTAGACACAACCAAGAAAAACACATTTAGAGAGAAGTCAGAGCAAGAGTGAGTTGGTAGAGAGAGAAGCTTGAGAAGAGGGATTGAACGGGGAGGAGCTAAAGAGTTTTTCATTAGAAATGCTAAAGTTTAGAGTCTTCGTATCCTAGAGATTCAGCTAAGGTGAGGGCGTGATTTGTGGCAACTTAGTAATTTTTATTTTGGCCATAGTTGGTTTGTTAGGATTAAAATTATGTGTTAAAGTCATTATTTATGGAAGGTTCGTTCTTCCTTCTTCGATATGGTTCTCAAGGATCAAAGAACGGTCTTGCATTCTTAGGATAATTGCATGTTAGATTTTGTGTGATGATGATATGTTTAAATTGATATGTTTATGTGAATGAACGTAGAACTGATCTTGAATATAATTGGTATCTTAAGTGGAAATCATAATAGAAATGGATTAAGGATGAGGTTAATTAAGGAAACAACGGGAATAGAAACTTGAACTTAAATAAGGAAAGCTTGTTTTGGCTTCAGGCCGTGTATTTTGGTTTTGGCCGTTATGAACCTTTGGGTCGTAGGTTTGGCTACGGCCGCATGTTTGGCTTTGGCCACAGGTTTGGCTACGGCCGCAAGTTTGGCTACGGCCGCAGGTTTGGCGATGGCCATACGTTTGGCTATGGTCGCAGGTTGGCTATGGGCCGTAATGGACCAACGGATCACAAGTATGACTACGGCTGCAGGTTTGGCTACGGCCGCATGTTTGGCTACGGCCGCATGTTTGGCTACGGCCGCATGTTTGGCTATGGCCACAGGTTTGGCTATGGCCGCAGGTTTGGCTACGGCCAAAAGGTCTGGCTACGGCAGCAGGTTTGGCTTCAGCGGCAAGTTTGGCTTCAACCACAGGTTGATGGACATTCAGGTCAGAATGTTAGGAAATGCTAAAGTAAATGAATGATAGAACCAAATGTTAGGTTGTTAGTTTCAGACGCATGAAAATTGATAAGTAATAGGAAAAATGACTAAGTAATAAATGATGGAAACAAATTGTTAGGTTGATAGAAAAGGATTGCTAGGTTGTTAGAATAGAACGTGGAATTTGATTGCTTGATTATTGAGTTACATGTGGGCGGTTTTGAGTCCTCACTGAGTAATTTTGTATACTCATGTCTCCTTCGCGATGAAGGTAAGGTTGATAGTGTGGACCATAGCGCGAGGTTATAAAGACCATAAGGGCTAGGGTGTTTGAACTCGGGTAATGTTGAGAAGTTTTGTAAAATATATTTTTATCGTAAACTACATGATTTTGAGTATTTACTCTCATGTTTCATTTATAAAGTTAGATTATTTATCATGTTCATCCGATAAAATTTGACTTGATAATTTACTTATCAATTTTTACGTGTTTTCAAAGATTTTTGGGTTGGGGTGTTTCAATTTGGTATCAGAGCGGAGTTGGCCAGCCAGTTCTGTCCTGGCTGGCTGCTTTTCAAAAATGGGATTTGTGGGCAAGGGTGGAAAGGAACCGATGGTCTATGTCTCGTGCGAAGGATGTATTGTATGATGTTACTAAGGTATTTCTTGGTATGTTTTTATGATTGGACTGCTTAGAAAATAGCTAAGATATTTTTTGTTAAAGAGTTTGCAGGAAGTTAGTGAAAACTAACTTAAGTCTTGTCAAAGACGAAAAAGAAGTATCGACTATATGGTTTTTCCAAGGGTATGCGATGAAGGTATCGAGTTGTTTCAGTCGGCTGGAAGAATATGCTTAAAGTTGTGGGTGATGGATCAAGACATCTCACCTTTAGTGAAGGAGTGGATACGATGTTGAAGGTATGAAACAATTGTCAACATGGGTTGCTGGTTGACTACTTGGCTAGATGGTAATGTGAGTTAATTCTTTCTGTAAATAAAGGAAGTTGGTTTCTCATGGAACAAATGTTGGATGTTTGTGTGGTGGTGTAGCATAATTGCTGGGAGCTGAATGTATCGATGAAAGTGCAACAAAGGAAGCGTGTATGGTTTAGGATCTAAGTAGAATGTAGTGCCTAGGATGCACGATCTGGATGTAAGGATGGAGTCAATCCACTTGGTTAGTGGCGTAGTGGTGAAGGCCACACTTTGTTTGACTATGGGTGTCGCATTCTTTGCGTGGCAGGAAATTTCCCAATATTGGTCACATAAAAATGGGTTTGAGGAAGAGAACATATATGGTCGTGAAGCATACATGACAATTTTCAATTCGCATGTCATTTATCAAGATCTTTCAATGATGGTGGAGCGTGCAGACAAATTTAATGATTTGATCGTGTTACCAGATAAATGATTCAAAAAAATTCTTGGAATGGTCGGGTTGAATCAATATCGTGTTAAGATTGGACAAATGTTAAGGTAGTGCTACTAGAAGAAGAAAAACGGGTGGCAATTTGAGATTTCAACAGTGTTAGCAATAAGAACAGAACAGATGGTCGAGAGCAATTATGAATTATTCTTAAGACCATCTAAGATGCAAAATTTGAGCAACGGGTGATATTGGTGGAATGTCCATGGAAGCAATGATTCCAAAGAAGTTAAGCAAGTTGAATTATCAGAAAACATGATATGGGTGCATGAGTGCAGTGTCCGATGAAAGCGTTGGTCGAATCAAGAAAATGTTACGACCATTGCAATTGGTCAATGATAAAGAATCCAACAAGATCAGAAACCTTGTTGGGTTAATGGGTAAGAATCACCATTAATAAAAGATTTGCAAGTTGGTTCACCCATTCAAGGGTTTGACGATAAATGATGTGAAGTATGGTGGACGACATACTGGAAGGAAAGTTTTGTGGTTCATGAAGAGTGAAAATGGGTATGTCGATGTTAGTGCAATCCAGCTATGAGTGTTTTTGCATGGATACATCTAAGTTTGTATTTAATTGTTTTATCAATCTGCTATTGCATATTCGTCTTGGCAGTTGTGGAAGCAAAAGGATTGTATGCACCGCTAAAGATGTCGTGAATGAAGGTCTTTATGGATAACTGAAGAGCATAGAATAGGAAATTAAGTGATCAAGTTGACCTACAAAGGACCTTATCCATCCCTAGAATATGTGGCAGTTCTGCGTTTTGGGATTCTGGATGAAAAAGACTTTGTTCCTGAGTTTTTGCAATATCACCACATTTTTCACACCCAACTGCTATGTTCTCTTGCCCTTTTCTTGCCACCGTCTTTGATTTTTTAGATTTCTTCTGGTTTGCAACCAGCATACGCTTGTTACATTGAATCGATGTCAATGGGTACTTTGGCAGGCCTGCCAAGTAATGCTACTCATGGATATGTTGGAGAATAAACTCCGAAAGATTGTCAATCTCAGGATTCTCATCTTGTTGTTCCCACAATGGACGAACTTCATCTCTTCTTCGCTGGCACATACAAGTGACAATGATCTACACAACAAATTATGTGGTTGTCACAAGCAATTAAAAATCAATTTTTGCATAATCCATACGAAGTTAACATACCTTTGTTTTTACAAATATTTTACTGAAGTCGAGGTTTCCACCATTGCATTTGAACCTCAATAAGCATGGACCATTTTACCTGATAGGACGACCAATTTTTTTTCCAAGAAAGGGTATAGAAGCGTAAGCCCAAACCTGAAGTAGTTGCACGAACCCTTTGCAGACATAAGACTTTTTCTTAATACTACATGCAGTTGCTTCCTTAACATGTTGAACTTGTTAAACAAAGCCACTCTTCCCCAAGGATACTGCTCGGAAATCTCCAAATCCTTGAGCAGGTTTGCTTGAGCATGAAGGATAGCTTCTCTTCGATCAAGGCCAAGTAAACCGCCGGTCAACATGGCCAAATAACACAGCCTAATCTGGTCATCCCTGGACCAGGAGCTGCAAACAACGGAAGACCGACAGAGTGTAATTATTTCCTCAGCGCTTGCGGTTGAACGGCTGGGTCTCAGGTTGAACATCCCCCCAAACCATTTACTTTTCTCAACATCTCCCACTACCTTTGTATTAAGTATTGGATCATAGTTCAAACTGTGATATCTTTAAACTCGAATATCGAGAAACAGGCGGGCTGTTTTCCTATCAAAAAACAATGTTCATATAGTTTCTTACAATAGAGTTGTCTGGAAAGAACATAATGAACCAATCTTGAGCTCCATGCAAACTCAAGATTCATGAATTTAATAATTATACCTAGTGTAGAATTCTCAACATGCTCCCACACTTTAACATCTACTACATTTTTTACTGCTTCCAGAGCCTTGAAAGTAGAGCTGTAATTTATCTTAGTGGTTGGATGTGGCCTTGTTTCGTCAGAAAACAAACTTCGAGGGAATTCCATAGTATTCACCAGTTGGCAATATCAGAAAACCACAGGCAAACAATCACAAAAATGAAGTAAGTAAGCAATCCATGAGTTCAGCACCGAGATTTCAAGACCCAACAACATATATTACTGAAAAAACATAGGCAGAAGTGTTCCAAAAAGTCATGTTAGTTTCTAACGGATATAGTAAAAAACGAATATTTTGTAGTTTCTAATCAAACATAGTACACAGAAACAGAGACCTAGAAACATAAATCCAGATATAAACTAAATACTTTAACACATCGGAACCTAATTCAAAAATTTGACGGAAGTGAACGCAAGTTTTGGAAATCCTTCACCTTATACAAAGAAGAAAGTAACTGAGAATAAACTTTGATGAAATCGCCCAATGGCTACTGATGAATACAAGATTTGGAACAGGAGAAGAAGAAAAAACGAAGAAAAAGTTACTTGTGAGGCACATAATTACCTTTTCACCCTTACTAAACACAGGCGGAACATAACATGTTGGCAAGATAATAGGTGAGTATCGGCAAGCTGTCAGGTGAGTCTCGTTCCCTTGCTAACAGACTACTAAAAACGGCAGGAATAGGGGAGTTAAAGTAACAAACATTCAAGTCTATGAATCCTTGGTGGTCTTCTTAATATGAACTTTAAGTTGTTGTTTTTTGTTTATTTTCATGTAATCTGATTGTTAAACCGATTTTAACTTATCGGAACTATGCTATGATGCTTTGATCTATGGCATGTTTGCTTTGTTTCTTCATAACTTGGACAAGTTTAGAAAGAGCAAAACTTGGACGACATCTCTCAAGTTTTTTAAACGAAAAAGTAAAATAGGAAACTTTGCCCAACTTCTGCAAACGAAAAAGTAAAACTTTGGAAACTTTGCCTGCAAATGACAGTTTTAACAAAGTTTACAATCGAAACATCGAGTTTTAACAAAGTTTTACAAAAGAAAGTTTCTCATTCAAAGTTTAACGGTGTTTATCCCTCCTTGCGCTTCCCCCACTTCTCTTTCTTGGTCTTCTTGTCCTTCTTCTGGTTCTCCTTCTTGTCCTTCTCGTTCTTGTTGGTCTTCTTGATATTAATCATCATGGCTCTTGTCCCAACGGGACTCTTGAGTCTAGCCATTTTGGAAGGACAAGCTTCATTTTTTCCTGCAGATACTCTTAGCCTCTTGACATAGCCTAACAATGTTTTGGCATCCCCTGCAAAATCATGTTAAACTGCATCCTTCTCCAAACCTATGTACTCCATTTTTTTCTCACTTGGTTCATCATCAACAGCCTTATCCTTTTCAACTTGCTTCACCGTGGCTTGAGCAATAGAAAAACAGAGAGTGCACCAGTCTATCCAACAGTCTGACCATCAGGCTGTCCATGACGATGTCCATCAGTCAGTCCATCAGCGGGTGTTGCTTCCAAGATACTCTCAATATCCTTAGTAGTGCCAAGTCTCGCATTCATTTCTTTGATACTGCAAGCCTTGGTTCCACCAACGTTTTTATATTGCATCTTGCACATTCGCGGACAATCAGGGTTTGTATCATCCACCTTCTTAATATAATGGTTCTTCAAAACTGGTATTGCCTCAAACGCCAATAGCTACAAAAAGAAGAAGAAGATCATTTATACAGTTTGCCTAGGTTCGACCAAGTTGTGTAAATTTCAAATTTGAAACTATGCGAAAATATTCAGGGATACCTCCAAAGAAATACTGAAACTTGAAATTGTCCAACTCGTTTCACCAACCCCTTCGCCTTACCCAATAACCAAGACACATCATTTAAGTTTTGATCAAATGCAAAACGTCTCTATGGGAATGTTGTGCACAAATCTTGATTATTGACAACTCGTAGGAAGAAATGGTCCACGGATGGTGCATCTTTTGCAGTCTTTTTGGGTCCGAGGATGATACTGCATAAGAAATACAAGATGGCCATCTTCAGACGCTCCCCATAGCAAGTCCCTCTCATTTCCTTCAGATTCTTCTCGACAGACTCGTATTTAATCTTCTTCCCTGTTTCAAAATGCCTTTCGATGAAGCCTTAACCACCATCCTCTAATAGTTGTTGGGATAAGCATGACAGTGTAGTCCCGAGATGAATGCCATTTCTCTGAGGGAGTATCGGATAGGAACGCAATTGACAATGAAGCATAACTTTTTATCCTTCTTTACTTTAGCTGTCCGAAGAACAAGCATCCAGATTCCCGTCCACTTGTGATTAGAAGTAGATGGGATGGGAAAAAAACACAAATTGGAGTAATCTGAACCATTGATTAAATCAAATCAATGGTCTTGATTGCAATCCATGACCAATTGTTTCAACCAATAAGAGTTTAGTAATATATTTATTTTTTATTTATTTCTTAATAGATTTTTTTTTGTTCTTGAGTTAACTTTAGTTCTAATTTTATATAGAGGAAAAGATGATTGTCTTATTTTTAATTTGTATGTTAATTTCAAATATTATAAATAAAGTTATATTTATTTTTGTAATTATTTGCAACGAGTCACAATTTCATTTTTAAAAGTATGACCTTATACTTTTCTGGCTTTTCCCTTAACATCGGCTTTATGATATCATAAAACACATACCTTTCATAAAATGAGCTATATGATTACATGGTTAGATGAAAAATAATTTTAAAAACTGAATATAGCTGGCATAGTTATAAAATAATTCTTTCGAGGCTAGTACAACTAATAAGGAAAAATTTTAAAATTGGAAAGTGAAACTTTGAAGATATTAGTAAAACTGCAAACTTGGTTAACTGGGGGAGGGGGGTTAATTTGAAAAATTTATATTACCACCAAAAAAAAAAAAAAAAAATATGAAAATCCTTGGCCATCCCCTCTATGTATTCTTCAGTACATTTTATATCCTCTCCTTATGGGTTCTCTCTCTATCTATCTATCCTCTCACGTCACGAAACAAGATCTAAGAATTCGTGTCATGGATCCGGCTCAGGAGAAAAGGAACAATAGGGAGATGGAGAAGAAGAAGATGAAGGAACACTTAGACAAAATTGGGTACGTAACAGATGCCCACTACAGGATTCCAAACCGTTGCCCATGTGGGGCACGAGTCATCGACGAGGTCTCTCCAAAACCAAAGTATCCAACAGATTATGATACTTTTCCTGCGAGTAGATACTTCACCTGCAAAGACTTCGATGTTATCTGACTAACTTTGGTTCATTTTAGATTTTGTTCATTTAAAGGGGATATAACATAGTTTTGGGTTCTACTTGCAGAACGGTGGCCACCACTTTCGTCAACCATGGGTAATCAGTGTCCATGAAGAGATTCAGCGGTTAAAGAAGCGTACAAATAGGATGGCTGAAGATATTGAAGAGCTTAAGGTGCGAGCTTAAGGTGCTTATGTCTTGTTGTCCATGAGCTTTGTTGTATGAATTTATGTTATATGTTTGTATTGTTAAGACTTGTCTATGGTTAACTAGTTTAACCATTACTCTGTTTTACTCCTTTTTACAATCGAACACAACACAAAGTATTTCTAAGTGGTCCGAAGTATTACGAAACCGAATTGGTACAACTGGTATATTTCTCAGTTGTTCAAAGTTTACAAAATTGAATTGGTACAACTGTTGCGTTAAATGATTTGGTTAAACTCACATCACTCGATTTATTAAAAAAAAAAATTGGTTGCGTTAAATTTATTATAAAAACCAACTAGTTGCTTAGATGGAAAAACATAAATGAATTGGTTATGTTTGATTTGGTTGTCACATTCCTATGTTATTGACAACTCGTAGGATGACGCTCGATAAGAAGTACATAGGGAAACGAGATATCAAGTCAATGATGTTCAGTATGGGAAGCGCCAGCTTTAAAAATCACAGTTTGAGAGAAAAGGTTTCAAAGAATTGTCTTATCGAAGAGTTGTATTTTCGATAATACTATACGGCTTTAGCACTCTTCAGGAAGACGTAATCATTCCGTATGTACAACTACCCCCTACGTGTGTTAATCAACCTACTTTTCATAAATTAGTCATCTACATTCTGTTGTTATGTAAAAACTACACCATTCATATTCAAATGAATATATCTACTTCCTTATATATAAAGTTAAAAATACTCCGTACAAAATATTACAAAAATCTATTTTCACACTGTGCGTTCACAGTGAACCGACACGAAAAGAAGATGTGAAACCTCAATTTTCAGATTTCACTATTCAAAACCTCAAAACTACTTTTTGTTTTCTTTTTGTTCCTTCATAATTATTCTTTTTAACAAATAAATGTACTAAACTTAATTTAATAATATAACTTTAGTTCATAAAATTAAAATTAAATACATTAAATCTTACCTAACAATAAAATAAAGCCCTCACAATAGTTAAATACAGCAAATAAATCTCATACAAAAGGATATGTTCGAATAGTTGTCTTATCTAAAAGTTTATTATCGATAATACTCTCCGGCTTGTTTAGAGCAACCTTAAAAGTTAATTTAATCTTTACGCTAATGAGGTTCTGTCAGAAATTAAACTAATAAATTATTAAAAGTTATTTATTTAAATAATTTGGGTTTTTGGATAAAGTTAAATTCATCTTGAGGCTAACATGTGTATTTACAGGTTCTAAAAAGGATGCAAAATTACAGGATAATATTAAGAAATTTTCGCTTCTCTCTCTCCTATCTCTTTATTATTTTTATTTTTCTTTAATTTGAAAGATAATTAATCAGTATCACCATTGACACTCCTCATGCAAGAATTTTGTTTTTAGGTTTTGACTTTAAGCAGTTGAATTTTCCCTTCGATCAATTAAATTATTTTATTTATTTGAGGTTTCTTGCACGTAGGTTTCTTTCAAATATTTCTTCAACTTTTTTCTTTTTCTTTTTAATTTTTTTATTTACGATATTTTATAATTTAACTATCATATATAAAGCTAAAAAATTAACAGTTATTTAAATTATGTAAATTTGATTTTAAATGTTCTTCCATTATAAATTTTATATCTGAAATATTGAAGTTGATGAATTTATTTAATATTGGGTGACATTCTGTTTGTAATTCAGTCCGCTTGGACATCAATTTGGAATTATGATTTGAGTTGACAAGATAAGGAAGTAAATTAGTAACCTATTAACAGTAGTGGTAACTATAAACGAAAAACACAAAAGCTGATTGTAATCCAGTGGGAGGCTTGGCTTAATAAAAGCTTGATTTTACTTGATAACATCATTTCCAACAGTTTCTGACTTTTAATTCTTCCCATCATTAAAGTACAGCTTTTGGTATTATCAAAATTATAATTTTATACCAATTATATTTATTTTGTTAGAATACTAATTGTATGAAGTTATTTACACTGAGAGGGGAAGGTGTTCTCTGAATTAGATACTTTCGAATTGTTACTTGTGAAAAGTGGTCTCTTCTCTTTTATCCAACATGACAACTTATACATATTTGTTTACGCTGAACACCGGTTAAGAAAACACTCAAATTATTCAATTTAAGCAACTATGAAGATGGAAAAAAAAATTACCATCTCCTCCATTGTACAACTTGAAGTTGATTTTGGTCGGCTCTAAGGTTAGGTGTTACTAAATTATAGTTCTTCAATATATATAGTTAATTTTTATAGAATTTTGTATAGCATGTACAATTGTATTTCTTGTATTGTTATACAATGTCTATTTCAGGAGAAGAAAATTCAAGTAACTATTCTTCATGAATGTGTTCTATAATTTATCGATGAGTTTTGGGAAAACAATTGGTATTATGTCAAAGATTTCAGGAAAAAGGTAAACATTGGCAAAACCAGCACAACTAATAACATATTTAAACTCAAATTCACTATATTAACCATAGTTATACACATTCCTTATGTATCATCTTCATTGTACTTCTTTCTTACAAGATTTGATGATATTATCCATAGGAGGTTTGACTTCCAAATTGATGTTGGTGAGTAATAATAGTTTGTAATGATATAAGTTAAGCTTATTAATTAAAAGTTATAGTCTTGTGTTTGTTTAATGTCAATATTTATTTAAGATTTTATCGGAGTGGTAATTAGTTGTACACCAATCCAATTTATTTTGAGTGAGGAAACAAAGATCAACAATCTTGCATTTATGCGTTTCACTATTGAAGATGATAGGTATATTCATTGCGGCTGTATAATACTACATAAATACAATATGTATTGTCATAAAATGTTTGTTATACATGGGGAACGTAGAACCGAATGTCAAGCAGTATGTGACATTGCCGTTCAATTTGAGAAAAATCAAGTTTGTTGTCAACTATCTGGAGATCCTGAAATATTTTTATTACGATTTTTATAGATTAATCAATTCTCAAATGGTATTATCATGTGATTCTTCATTTGGTTAAATTAATTACAGTCTGCATTAATATGAATTAATTTATATTTAAGTTTAATTTTTTTACAGTATGGACGAATACAACCATGTACTATGGAACCCTGATGTACCTGAAGTTAATGAGCTACGAGCAAGGTATGTTATATAACATATAATAAGCTATTTATTTACGTATATGTTCCTTTAAAAAATCATATCATTTAATTTATTATTCTTATAACTTTAAACGCAGATTCTTCTACACACTTGAATCGGACGAACACTCATCAAGAAATACTTAGAAATAAACCATTTCTACCAATTCGGTTTTGTAATGCTTCGTAAAACTTGGAAATAAACCAGTTCTACCAATTTGGTTTTGTAATACTTCGTACAACTTAGAAATACTTTGTGTTATGTTCAATTGTAAAAATAGTACAACTGAGAATTACTTTGTTTAACGAAGTAAAATAGCAAAGATACAAAAAAAGTTAATCGTAGACCAGTCTTAACGATAATAAAAGTAATGGTTAATCTAGTTAACTATAGACAAGTCTCAACAACACAAACATAGAAAAAAATCATAGAACGAAGCTCGTGGACGACAGGACATAAACTTATTAAGCTCTTCAATCTCATCAGCCATCTTATTCATACGCTTCCTTAACTACCGAAGCATTTCATGGACACTGATAACCCATGGTCGGCGAAAGTGGAGGCTATAGTTCTGCAAGTAGAACCCAAAACTATGTTATATTCCCTTTAATTTAACAAAATTTAAAATGAATCTAAGTTAGTCAGATTACCTTGACGTCCTTGTATATAAAGTATCTACTCCCTGAAAAAGTATCATAGTTTGTTGGATAATTTGGTTTTAGAGAGACCTTGTCGATGACTCGTGCCCCACATGGGAAACGTCTTGAAATCCCGTAATGAGGATCTGTTACGTATCCAATCATGTTGAAGCCTTCCCTCATTTTCTTCTTCTCTATCTTGCTCATTTTCTCCTCCCATGGATCTATGACCCGAATTCTTAAGATCTCGTTTCATGATGTGAAAGGAGAGAGAGATGAAGTGAGAAAACCCTTTTTAACCAATTACATCATCATATAATCTATAATTCTATTACATATGATGATCAACTACCTAAAATATATACGATATTGATGAACAACTCCACGGATATAGATTCCACGATGAAGCTCTCCCCTAACACTTGGATCGACAAACGGTTCTGTATGTACGATATTCTCGATGGACAAGCTCTCTCCGTAGAAGATGACCATAACGAACGACTCTGTCTACAGTACTATGGAACCTCCGGTAAGCTTGCATCCTATAATCTGCAAGAAATTGTATAGCCTAGGGTTTAAACCCCATACCTGGATGTAGAAGCCTATAAACCTTAATACTAGGCTATGGTGCTTCCACAAGAGAGAGAACCCTTGAGAGCGAAGGAAATAACATGAAATGAACTAAGAAGACAGAGAATATCCATAAAATATAGGGTAATACTTGTAAAACAATCAAACAAGTATCAAATTTTTTAATATAATTATTGTTTTCATATATATCACACATATGTTTAAAACTCTTAGAATAATACATGTATCTATTGTAAACAAGTTTATCTCCATTTCTATATTTGTATTTGGAATATTACTAACAAAATTAACAAATTTCTTAATATTTTCATATTTATATACTAACAAAATTAATAAAGAAATTCTAGTTAAATCACAATAACTAATACTTAAACAAATTGCTAAATAACACTATGCTTTTCATACTTGGAAAATAATAATTATGATCAAATATTAAAATATTTATTATTGAATCTGTTTTTTCTTTTTTGAAAAACTATTGAATCTGTTTCAAAAAAGAAAATATTAAAATATATTTATGCATATAACCCTATCATTGATCCTTAAAATACATAAACATATTATATGAAGTAAAATTTATGTATTTTCTTTATTGATATTATAGCCTTAACTTAATGATTGTTACAGTTTATGGTTACGCTTCAATTAAAGGAACTGGTTGAGTTAAATGGTTTGGTTGAACTTACATGAACACTTACATCAAGTTAATGATGCTAAGTTGAACACAGTTGGAAAACACTCAATTGGGGGAGAGTCGCATTCCTGGACAAAGTATTGTTAAGTTTTATGAAATATTACATAACCTAATCAAAAGTAGTAGAGTAGAGAAAACACTTGAATTTACAAGAATATAATTAATTATAAATTCATAAATGAACCAGTTGAGTTAAATGGTTTGGTTGAACTTATTATAAATTGAAGTTCGTGTTTGTATAAATATGTCAAACTTTGGCAACATTTTGCTTTTATACATGTCCAACTTTGTGAAACTTATAATAATTTAAAGCTCGTGTTCGTATAAATAGGTCAAACTTTTGCAAAGTTTTACTTTTCTAATTGTCCAACTTCACAAAACTTTGAAAAAAGCTTAGAAAAACAAAACAAAAATCACTTTTTCATTAACTTTTGAAATTACTTGTACATCCAAATTCCTAGACTACAACGAAATGAATAAGACTACCTCCTAATATCATTATCTTCTTAATTTTGGGACGTTCACTCCTTATTGTTGCTTTGAGAACTTGAACTTCTTCTTCTAGCATTCAAACTCGGTAGTCCAACTGTTGTATCTCATCAGTGAAAGCTTCATCGATCCATTTTAACACGTGATTGTCGTCCATAAACTACAACATCTTTTTCTACATTTTTATCAGACAACTTAAACGAACAAGCCTTCAATACTAAAGCTAAACGGATGTACTTTCCTTTTTGTCGCATAAAGACTCTGATATAACCGACGATATGGGTTTTGATTGGATTTGGAGATGAACTCAATGATACCCTCCCTGCACCAACATTACTACGTATTTCCGGATTTCTTATTTGTGTCCGACCACCCGTCGTGGAAGAAGAGACAGACATATTTCTGTTTCAGAGGTTGAGGGCGATATGGGGAAGAGATAGAATTAGGGATCGAAATCTCGCATGCTCCTAAACAAAAAAAAAAGTAATTTTCCGTACTCTTATGAGTCAAACATACTTGTATGATTGATTGGATAATATTCACATATAATTTGTTTACAAGTATCACCTTATACTTTTATGGCTTTTATCTGAATGTTGGCCTCTTGTTATTAAAAAACTTATATATTTGACGAATTAAGCTATGTAATTACATGGTTAAACGAAATATGATTGTATAAACCATTTCTTATTTTGCTATCGTTCAGACTCATCTACGCTTAACTTCTATTCAGATCTTACCTGTTTGAATCATTAAAGAAATCACTTCTCAGTTTTACTGCTTTTAACAACTGAACACAGCACAAATTATTTCCAAATTGAACGAAGTATTACAAAACCGAATATATATATATATATATATATATATATATATATATATATATATATATATATATATATATATATATATATATATATATATATATATAAATTATTTGGTTGAACTTACATAAATGAACTGGTGGTTTTGGTTGTACTTATAATTACATCACTCCATTTAATTTTAATAGAAACTCTATTTAACTTTGAGCTTGTGTTACATCAATCAATCAAAGTTTGAGTTGGTATTACGATGTTAATGAGTCAAGTTTGAAAAAACAAACTGGTTGCATGTGACTCCCGATAATGTGCATTCATTCATGGACATGTGTATATAATTATTCTCCTACTCATTATTAAAACCATCTCGAGAACAAATATCCTAACAAGTAAGTGTTTACAAGCGTTTCATCTCTCTCTTTCTCATATCAGATCCGATCTAATTTGATTTTTGTTGTGTTTCAGGTAAAGATGTCTGGAACAGCAGAAGATATTTACAAGATGGGGAAAGTAGCGTCCGCTGAACACTACCGGGCCATCCTTCGGATGGTGAAGGCTCAGGATGCAGAGAATGAGAAAATGCACAAAGCCGAAGTCGAGAAGTACTCTATTTCAGATCAAATAGAGTTGTTCGATGAGATTATGGAGAAGGGAGTGTCTTACTTCAACATCAAGGAAGAGAAGGACAGACGTGGGCTGAGCTTCTCCTTGCGGAGGAGAATTTAAGCACAATCAAAGTCTCGTATATAGACTGGGACAAGCTGGGGGAGTCCTTCATGTCCAAGCCTTGAGTAGCCCCTCCTCCTTGATCAAAACTTTATTTAATATTTATGTCTTTATTTCTATTTTTGGAACCTGAAAACATTTTCCTTACCGGTTTTTAAACCGTATTATATTATAAGTTACATTTGTGGATATTATTTGGGTTTCCTATTATCTATGATTTGTATCTGGATTTCTTTATTTTGCTTTTGTGACATTGAAAACTTGTAGGATGACGCTGGATTACAACTAAAGAGAAGCAAGACTGGTCTACGAAGATGAGTTCCTTTACTTCTATTTCCTTTATATTTGTCATACTTCGGAAGAGTTCTAATCCACATATTTTTTTCACTATCTTAGGTCATTCACAACTCGTCGTAGAGAGATGCCTCTCACTGTTCAACTATATTTTACGAAATTATACCATTTTCTTTTTTCACTTGTATAAAGTTGCCTTTAACTTTTACTTGGTTGTACCATTTTGGTTGTACAAGTTGTATAAGTTACAGTGAGTTTTTCTGAGTTACATTACACAATTTTATAAATGCATTTATGACTTTTGGTATTACGTTGATAATTATGCAAATTTTGACAAGCAAGTTGGAAAACACTTGACTTTACTACAATAGAAATAATTATAAATTCACTAATGAACTGGTAAAGTTAAATGAATTTGTTTGAACTTACATCAGAAGAATTTATTAGAAGTAATTCAGACTATAAAAACATTTATTAGTTTTGGTTTTACAAAGCAAATAATGAAAAATTGAATTGGACAAGGTTGGACAAGGAAGGAACTTGGAAAAACTCGAGTTAACTACATTAAACTAAATAATTATAATTCATAAGTGAAGTGGTTAAAAATAAATAAATTTGGTTGAACTTACATCACGAGAATTTGTTAGAAGAAATTCAGAATAATTTTGCATTTATGAGTTTTGGTTTTACGAAGCTAATGATAAAAAGTTTGACAAAAGTTAAACTATGTACAGTTGAATTGATGGAACGGTACCGGGCGATCCTCCATGGCGGGTATGTTCGACATCCAGGCGGATAAAACCAGACTCAGAGCCAAACTCCATCGTGTGGAAGAGAAGTTGCAGGCTATCAATGTCCCTTTCATTAACTGGGACAAGCTTGGTGAGGACTGGTTTTGGTCACAGCCTTAAGTAGCCTCTCAAAAAAAAAATTAATATTGTTTTTTTATATTTCTGTTTTCTTAAACTTTGAACAATGACGTTTCCGGTTTTAAACCAGTTTTTATATATTTATTTTTATTGTGCATATCATCTGAGTATTCCCATATTTTTTATGCTTATAATCTGGATTGCTTAGTTTTGCTAAGTTTGACATAACAAAGGTTAAATTTTTCGAACTTCGGAAAAGTTATTCTTTGCAGGCTTTTTTCACATTGACAATGCTTACGATCCCGCGTCTGGATAAGAAGTAGACAGAACCCATCTTCAGACGATCCCCACAGCCAATCTCTCCTCATTTAAAATAAGTGCATTTGCTTATATTTTCTTTACATTTCTCTTTCCTTGTCAAAGTTTCATTCCTCAGTTTTTGTCACCTATATAGGTCATTGCCAAATCGTATGATGATGATGCATACGAAGCCATTCTTTGTCAGAAAAATTTCTCATTTCTTGAATTGTTCCATTCTGTCAGATGATGATGAAGCTGAGTTCTATTGCATGAAGTTTAAGTTATCAATTCCTCATCATATACAAACCAAATTGTATACACTCGACAGTGGTTGAAGTTTTAATAAGTGGTCCAAAGTTTTGTAATTTCAACAAGTTTTACTAAGTTATACATTCTAGGTTCTGTTTTAACTTCTCGTTTGATGGGTTCTTCGGGACTCGTTTCTTGTTGTCAAACATCCTTTCAGTGATGAAATAATTCAAAATGAGAGGATATCGGGGACGTAAGAGCCTAAGATTGAAGATAGATTTAATTACTCTTTCTAGTAAATAAATAAATGAAAAATTAAATCGAGAAAAGAAGGAGAGCATATGAGTTTTTTTGTCCTGCGAGAGCCTGCGCGACTTTGAATCAGAAAAATGGGGAAAACCCCAAAAAAATGTTATGATACTTAGCTTCAACGATTTTTTGTATGAGAAAATTGAGACGGAAAATCGAAAAGGTGGGCAGGAAACATTTTCTAAGGATTTTCGTTATCGAAGTTTCACCAAGTGTGAAGTTTTACAAAAAACTTGAAAGTTTTACTTTTCTATTTTTTGCATTTATCTTAGTTTTATTATACTTGAATTAATAATTTTATGGTTATACCAATTATATTTTGTTTCCTAGATTTATTTCTCATGTGATCATGTAAATATATACTTGATTTCATGAGATAGACACATTTTGTAATGTAACAAGGTGAATATTAAAGAAAAGGCTACAAGAACACAATGTATTTCCTAAATGAATACTAAGAAGTAATGAGATGGAAATATTAATATTTTTGTTAAATCATAATTAGCATAAAATTCTCTACAATGGAAAATAATGAGACAAAAAATATTTTGAAGAAGACATGTATTAAACCCATTTTTTGTTTTTATCATCTCTCAACCACATATCTCTCTCTCCGATTATCTCCTTTCTACTGTTTCAAATCCTCTTCTTTCTTCTTCCTTTCTCAGAATCATGACTCATCCATACAAGGAGTACAATCACATAAAGGCGTTGAAGAGACACAACGACATGCTTGGGTTCGTGGCGGATGCCGAGTACGGGATTCCGACCAGCTGCCCTTGTGGGGGGGGGGGGGGAGAATCATCAACGAGATGTCTCCGGATCCGAAGTATCCCACCGATTTTGAAACTATGCCAGGGAGAAAATAATTCACATGCAACAAGTTTGAGGTAATTTATGGATACTTATGGGTTTTATGTGCAGATTTTGATGCTTTCTGGTTTTATGTGCAGAATGTTGGCCTCCATTTCCGTCAATCATGGGTCTTCGATGTCCAGAAAGAAGTTGAAATGTTAATCAAGCATGTAGAAGAGATGGATGCAGAGATTGCTAAGCTTAAGGATAAGCCTACCCGTCCATCATATGAGACGGACTTTTGTAATCTTGTTGTTTCCCTACCTACTCTACTACTTTGTTGATATGTTCTGCTTTTGTAAGTCTTTATTTTGTTCGTTGAAGACTGGAAAAGTAACTTTGGGGGTCCCCCTGGTTTAAGCTTAAGGATGATGTTTCTTATATCTTATGTTGTTGAAGTCTATCTTTACAAAGTTTCACCTACATGTACAATAACAAACCCCAAGTTTTATGAATTTTTTACGAAGTTGTACAATGATGACAATAATACTTTTACAAATTTTTGATGTGCATATATGAATATATATATATATATATATACAAAGTGTTTGATGTTAGAATCTATGTGCGCTATATGAATATATGTTGTTTTGAAGCTTTAGGATTTGTTGTCTTCTAAGTAAAACTTCCCTTGTACCTTCAGGGTGATGGCTTGCACTTTCGCATTTGTTGTCTTCAAGCATTTGAAGATGAGGTGAATGATTTGAAAAAGCCGCTCTTGGCGAGGTCAAGACCCGCTAGAACCTGTAATTAAAGATTATACAAATGGGTGAAGAGATTGCATAGCTCAAGAAATAGTCAAGGGTTTTGCTTAATTTAATGTTTAACTTTGTGTTTTAAACTTATACATTGTTATGTTTATTTCGCTTAGTTGTTAAGTTTTACCGGTAGTACACCTTCAAATAAGAAACATCAGAGGTTATTATACATCAACCAACAAGCAAGCAACATAAGTTTAATCATAAAACGACAACGAGATAGCCATAGCAGTAGTAAGACTTTTTCACCATATTTTCATCAACCAACAAAAAGCAAGTTTACAACCAGGTACAAAGATCTCATTTTTGCTTCTTAGACCTAGTCATTGTCCTGCTCAAGTTGTCATTCAGTGTGTGCACAGTCTTCTTAACACCCTTTCCCTTTTTCTCCCTCTTCTTCACATCCTCAGGTGAGTCTTCACCTACTTTCTCGACATAAGCTTCCAATGCAGCCACTCTCATGTCTAACGCCTCCATCTTGTTCACGTCCTCTTCTTCTTCAATGCAGTTCTCCGCATCTCCATCTTGTTCTTCACTTGAATTCACGTCTGGGTCTTCTTCCAATGCAGCGACTGGGTCTTCTTCCAATGCAGTGACTGGGTCTTCTTTCAATGCAGTGACTCTCATGTCTAACGCTTCCATTTGCTTCGTCCACTCTCCCATAGTATTACTGAGTTCTTCTAATTCATTTAATGAGATCTCTAAGCTATTGAGCAGAGGGTTGAAATCCTGCAACAGTCATACAGTGGGAACAAGGATACACATCAGACTAGTTTTAGTCCAACTACTCACTAAACATCAATCACTACCATTTCTTCCAATCAAAAACAAAGTAGTCATTCTAATTATACCAATTTCTTTCACAGACTAAGAGAGTGATATAGAATTAACCGTCATGTTTCCACAATTGCTTAAAGTTTGGATGCTACTTCCCTCATCCTTATCTCCTTCTTCTTCATTGGGCTGAACATGTTCTTCTTCTTCTTCTTCTTCCAAAGCAGTTCTTTGCATGGAGTCTCCATCTTGTTCTTCACCTGAATTCACATCTTGGTCTTTTTCATCAGGGTTCGGGTTAGGTTCTCATTTGCAGCGACCAAGTTTGTATGTATATCCTCTTCCATAGGGTTCGGGTTTTATATATCTCTCCCTTTACTTTCTTAATCATATTTCCAAACCTGCAAATCAACAAACCAACCAGACAGAGTTTGTTTAACATGGACCAACAAAGAAAATCCAAGTTAAAACTATTATCACGAGAGAACCGTTGGAGACAGTCGAGAGGAGACTAGATTCGAAAAGTTTCTCCTTTTTTACGACTTCCTTTCAAAACGCTAGAGCGGTTAAAATTAGGGATTTCATCGTTGTTTTCTCGGATAATTCGGATAAACGCGATAGACAAGATTCAAGATGATTTCTCGCTTTATTTTGTTGTTTACATTTTCTATCCAAAAAATCAGGTGACTTGGGCTCATTATTTGAATTGAGTCCATTCACAGTTTTCTCATAGTATTGGGATACACGATGTAGGCGAGACTTTGATTCGCTGTTTATTTTTGCCATTCAAACAATCATGTGACTAGTGACCATTAGAGTGATTGAGCCCATTTGATGAAATGAAGATATAATCTCTCTATCTATCTATCTATAATAACACATGAGGACACCATTCTAGCACAAATCATCTTTGTTTAAATCTTCTTTTTTATCTTTCTGTCTCTAATAACCCATGGATTTATTATCTTGAAATTATCCGAAGACAATATTTTTTATATGTGCCTACTAACAAATAACCTAGAATATACAACAGTAGGCACCAAGATTTCTAAAATGAGACAACATTATGAACATAAAAGTATTTGCACAAGACATGTAAAAGGTTTAAGAGAGCAACAAAGTGAAGAAAATACATTGGGAGTGAAGCTGATTAAATAGAAGAACAAATTATTTGTCATTAAATGAAAGGTATGTATCATTGTCAGTAGCTTGCTATTTAATCTTATTTGAAATCATACCATTAACTTGTCATTTCGTATCATTGCCATTAGCTTGTCAATTCTTAAGGATAGCGTTGGTATTATGAAATAATGGGATTAGTGACACAATTTTTTTTCCGTGAGATACTGATTCTACAATGTTTCTTCAAAGTGAGGCATTTCATACAATTATTTCTTTATCTAAAATAAATTTAGTCATTGTTTAAGACTTTAGGACTTTTGTGTGAAATTCAAATACTATTCGAATAATTACAGATCCTAGTGAAAACAAATCAAAGTATTTTATTTAAAGAATCTTTGGAAATATAAGGATTTTTTAACAAAATTTACATGTCACGTTAATACTAGTTAGGGATTTAGGATTTTAGCAACAGAAATTGAAAACTATAATTGGACTTTAAAAGTTTTTTTCTTTTTTTGTGGGCTAAGTTATTTTTTGGAATTTATTTTGTTTTTTTTTTTCATTTTGGGCATAATCTAAATTATAATGGATGCGCAATTATAAATTCGAATAGATGCACATATAAAATTAATTAACATTTACACTATTTTGAAAAAAGTTATGGGTGCTTGTGCACCTCTTCCCTATCATGTGGCTTCGCCCCTGGTTGAAGGGTGTGAAAATATCTACTAACTCTTAATTGTTGTTTTAAAATCAATATTGATGGCATTTTCCTGGAGTATGATATTTTTTTAGATCTTTGTGGAGGGTTAGCAAGTGTATCTGAACTTTTTGATACGGTAAGGAACATATCAATCACAACTAAAGATGTAAAATGTGACATTTAAAATGTACCATCAAAAGTCAAATCACTACAAGAAAACATGCAAATCCTAAGGATAAAATCTGTCGGTACTGTCGGGAATGAATGTTCTCGATGAATGTTGTCGGAATATCCCAATAAAAATTTTGACGACCAATTTCTCGATGGAATAAACCATAGGAAAACATCGTCAACAATTCATCGGAAAATCCTGATGGACATTGATGGTTGGAAATTCATGACAACTTAAAGTCTGTCGGTAATTCCCTACCGCTTATATTTGTCGTAATTCCCGATTGATTATATCCGTCGGGAATTCCAGACCATTGTCGGAAATTCCCAATCGTCTTTTTCGTTGGGATTCCTGTTTTAATCAATAATAATTATTATTTAAATAATTTATTAGCTTTATAAAATTCAAACAAAATTAAAATATTGAAATATTATTTAAAATATAATTGGAATTCTAAAATAAGTTGTTTAATACTCCCTCCGTATCAATATAAGTGGTGTTTTAAAAAAAAATATTATTTCATTTTAAGTGATGTTTTCAAGTTTCTATGTAAAAAGTTATTGTGATTTGATATTTTGACTATTTGTATTCTGCAGTATGATTTTTTATTGGTTAACGAGAAAAAATTAAATAAAAGTTTGTAATTCCTTAATCAGTGTACAAAAACCTTAAAACTCATTTATTTTGATACAAAGGAAGTACATAAAAGTTTTAAATTTTATAAACCTAAATAAAAAAACTAGAAATTTGGTCCAAAACGATTCTTGAGCCTCTCTAACAACGATTCGGTAAGAATCCAGTTTTCCTGGAGCTCACTCTTGTTTTGATGCAACTGAGACCGAATATCCACATTATCGGTCTTCAAGAATTGAATCTCATCATCTTTGTTCTTGATATGTTCCATGAGCTCATCAACAAGATAAGAAAAATGAGCTGACAATGAGCTGAAGAAGAAGAACCCTCCTTGGAACGGCCAAACCCGAGATAACGACCTATATTCTTTGGAACACCCTGAAAAAGAACTAAGTTATAATAACGTTTTAGATATAATAATAAGAAGAAAATATTTGGAAAGTACCTCAAGAACAAGGTTGTTCAGTTGCTCCCAAGTTAAGCTGTTTGAAAAGGCACAAGATCCATCTTCAGAAGCGTGGGTCAAAATAATGTCATCGGCTTTGGACTGGACAAGATGAATGACCTCCTTCATAACCGGATTCTTAAATTCTCCGGTATACTTGTTGGTGTAGGCAGACTTCAAGAGAATGAAATCGTCGATGGGATTATTGTCATTTGTTGCAATCTAATAAAACAGTAGATTAAATATTATATATTAATTAATCAAATAATTTTGAACAATATTTTTAAAAACTACTAGCTCAAGTTCCTGAGAAGGTAAGCTAGTTGATCCGAGATTGTGGACATAAGACCCTTTCCTGCCATGGTCAGTACGCGGGTTACCAAAATTGATTTCTGACGGAGCCTTCATTTCCGGTTTTGACCAATGTATCTTCAAACCTCCCAAGCAGTCGGGTTAATGTGCTTCGGCACTTTCCCAGCCTCCCACAACTGCTTCCACTCGTTGACTTGACCCCTGTAGTGGTCACTAGCGTAGTGGTTGAAAGCATCTTTCACTGCATGTGTTAATCCCGGATTCACAGTGTACTCTTGCTGAAAAATAAAAAAAAAATATCTGAAGCTAAAAATATAAATTTTTAAAAGCAAAAAAAATAAGTTAAAATTTAAGAAAATTTTACCGCAAATTGCCAAAACCAGTTCTCTTGCTCAGCGTAAGGCATGAGATTGTAAGTCGCATAACCATGAGTTAGCATACATTGCTCCATCCTCAAAAGAATTTTGCTGATGCAGCAATTTAAACCTACTGAACAAAAATCAAGCACAATTAGTAGTATATACTAGATGTAAAACAATAAAAAGACTTTAAAATTTTTTACCAAGTAGTATTAGGGACATGCTTGTAATCAGGATGGAAACGCTTGAGGGATTCTCGTCCAGGTTGCTCAACCCACTCCTCCACGGTCATTCTGGTCGGCAATCCATGTGTAGAACTATGAGAAGCTTGGGCTGGTGAAAAAAACTCGTAGTACAATTTACCGAAGAAGTACTACCACCTCTGAAATACGGAACGACGTTGATGTGAAGGAGTCTCGGACCTACAAAAAAAGTAAGTGAGTTTATTTATAAAATATATATATATATATAATATATATATATATGTTTTGAAAATACCTAAACATTAACAAATTAAATTAATGAAATATTATAAATATTTTGAAAATTGAAAGCTGTTTTTCATAAGCATTTTATTAAAAACAATTTAAATTAAAATAAAAACAATTTAAAAAGGAATAATTTAAAATAAAATAAAAACGTTTTACGTAATAAAAAATTGTATCTTTTTGAAAAAACGTTTTGTATATTTCTTATAATAAAATGTTTCCAAAAATAATTAGATAATGTTTACAAAATATATGTAGTAAAATTATAAATAAAAACGTTTTATAAAAATGTTAAAATCAGTTTTTGATTAAAAATGTTTTATAAAAGTTTTAAAAACTTTTGGAAACATCCGAAACACTAAAATTCATTATAACATCCGAAACACTAGATCCAACAACCTAACAACAAAGTCCCTAAAATCTAACTTCCAAAACACAAAATCCATACAATCTAACAACCTAAAACATGTATTCAATTGTCGTCAAAAAACAAAAACATGTATTCAATCTAATATACTTATAAGAAATAGAAACTTACTTGATTTGAGGAAAAAAATTGGAAGAGATTGTTGGGGTCAAAATCGGTCACGACGAAATCAATGTTTAGAACTTTTAGGAGAAATTTTATTTTTTAGAATTAAAGAAGATGCAAGAACTAAAGCCTTGTATGATTCGAAAAAAAATTAAAATATGATCAAACAACAAATTCTCACGAAAGATTTACTCGATCTCTTAACAACTACTTCTGAAAATACAATAAACAAGGAACGGTCACAACCTAACTTCTCATCGTCTCAGCCTCTTTCCTCCTTGTCGTCCTAAGGCGACATCACCACGGCTCCCGCCTTGTCGCCATGAGGCGACACCACTCCTCCCGTTCACGTCGCCACTAGGCGACACCACTCCTCCCGTTCACGTCGCCACTAGGCGACACCACTCCTCCCGTTCACGTCGCCACTACGCGACACCACTCCTCCTCCGCTCCAGGTCGCCACTAGGCGACATCACCCTCCGCTGTTTCATGTCGCCACTAAGTGACACCACCACCTTCTCCGCTTCATGTCGCCACTAGGCGACATCACCACCTTCTCCGCTTCATGTCGCCACTAGGCAACATCGGCTCCTCTCTTCCATGTCGCCATTAGGCGACACCACAGCCGCCACTCCATGTTGCCATCAGAAGATATCACGCTCCCCTGCTCGTCTCGCCCACATAGCTAATTCGTAGTTCTCTGGAGTGTCGATCGAACTGTCTCTTGTTCTGTCTCGATTGGACTTTCCATTGAAAATTTATGATAAAAATAGCAAGGACTTGTTTTTCGTAAAATTTCGGATTGATCGTATAAACTAATAATGGTAAACTTGACACCACTATTATTGCGATTATACGATTGGTTTTCGTCATCCCATAGAACCAACAGTATGGGAACCAACATCGTATAAAGACGATTTCTCCGACAGAAATCGTAAAAATGTTTAAGTCGAAAAACAGTCCAAGAATATCTAAAACGCAGCAAAAGTCCACTTACGACTCAAGACGAGAATAGGCACAAAATACAATGACGGTTTACTTGATTCTCGAAGAAGATAAATGGAAAAGAAGATAAATGTCAAGTTTTCAGGATAATCATGAAGGTGGAGAGGATAAGAAAAATTTCCGCAAAGAGATAGACTCGAATCAGGGGCAGAAAAGGAAAGACGACCGAACTAGAATGCATATATAAGTGGAGTCAAAGCGAGGACCGCAGAAAAGACATAACTTTTTCTAGCAACTTAGGCACTTAGAGCAATTTTAAGAATTTTTGTTTTTGTTATCGAGCTGCGACTCAACTAGGTTTGAGGTTTAGGTGATTAGAACTATAGATCTCGCTGACAGCTCTTGAAGTTGAGGCTTTTAGGACCTATTGTACGATTGCTACGCTCAGACACAAATTCAGAGTAAGAACATCCTTGCTTTTCTATATATTCTTGATTTGTTTTACTTCGTCTATTTTACATATTTTTTGAGTAAAAACATCCTTGCTTTGCACCTGAGATCGACAGACTTCTTGAAGAAGCTCGAAAAACTTCTTTAAATGCTTGTATCACCTAGACAAAAATCTCAGACCCTAGGAATATCAAAATCCCTATGTACAACAGCACCACCCATCTGAAGGCGCATTTGTTGACCTTCCAGATCGCGATGGAGAGGGCCAAACTCAGGGAAAACGAAAGAGACACCGCTATTGCCACCTCTTCGTCGAAAATCTCCAGGGAGCGGCACTCGAGTGGTTTTCTCGCCTAAAGAAAAAATCCATCAGAAGTTTCTACCAATTTTCGTTGGAGTTTCTCAAACAATATTTCATGTTTATGGATAAGGAAACCTCCGATGTCGACATTTGGAGTCTATCCCAAAAGGAAGATGAACCTCTCTGAGATTTCATGAACAGATTCAAGATCGTCATGTCGAGAGGCAGCGGGATCAGCGATAAGGTGGCGATAGACGAGTTAAGAAAAACGCTTCGGTACAAACCAAAGTTCATGAAGTGGATATCTCTCGAAAAACCGCGCACGATCCAAGATGCTCTCCATAAGGCCACATACTATATCATCATCGAAGAGGAGATGAAAGTCATGTCGCAGAAACAAAACCTTTGAAAGCATCTTCTAGGGACGTCGTGTCGAAACAAAAGTCGAAAAAGAAAACCTCTCTTAACGACAAGTAAGTCCATCACGAGAGGGAGGATTTCCAAGGAACGCACAACTACGCCATCAACTCTGCACCTAATAAGGAAGAACGTTAGGAAACACATGGACCCCAAACACATCATACGACGAGAACACCTTCTAGAGATCACTCCACTACAAACTGCATATTTCTTGGCGAGAGGCTAATCGAAAAACTACTCGCATGAGAAATCTCCAAAGTGACCAGCATAAAGGATCGCGATACCGATCGCCCACCAAAACTGATAAGACCCCGCCAGCAGAGAGCGCTCCTCAAGGGAATCAGTTGGCGGAAAAACGCAATAGAAGACATTTCGACAGAGGGAACGACAACAATCGTCGCAAAGTAAACATGATCATAGGAGGATCACAATACTGATATTGTCTCGTCAATAAAAACTCAAAACCGAAAGGCCGAAGTCGAGCACGAACTGGTTTCCCCCCTATGGTCCCAAATAACACGATCACATTCAAGGAAAACGAAACAGTCGGACGTCAAATTCCTCACTGCGATCCACTTGTCATCGAGCTCATGAGGGTTTTCGTAGACACGGGAAGCATTATCGATGTTATCTTCCGCCGAACCCTTCAAAAATGAACACCAATCTAGGCGAAGTCGTGCCAAACGCCAAAACCGTTAACTGGTTTCTCAGGTACAAGATCGATGACTCTTGTGTCGATTAAGCTTCCAGTCATGGCCGAAGGAATCATAAAAATCGTCGATATTCCCATGGATAAACTCCATGAAACCATCTATAACGTCGATAGTTTTTTTTCCATTGTACATATACGATTGCAAAGCATGTAATGAAGGTTAAGCGGTTCAATTCACATCTTGACAGCAGCTCCTGAAGTTGTCTCTTTTCATTTCCCATTAAAATAATGCAATCTTTCTAGAGATTTACATCTCAAGTCAGAAGATTCGTTAGCTCAGATATATTAGATTTGCTTTTCAGTTTCTTGTTACAACATGTCATAAGCTCCCAACAAAACAATAATGACTGTAGATGTGAAGATGAATTTCATTATGACTTAGAAATCCGAATCTTGTTAAATTCATTGCTACCTACAAACATGACCACAAATTAGTAATGATTTATACATCGAGTTTTTACACAATTGACTTGTACAGTGATCCTTTGCAGGCTAACAACAGCTACAGAACGGATGAAATTCCCAAAGACAAAAGACACTAACCTTGAGAGGTAAGAGATATACTGATTCTACTGAACAAAAGGGTATCGAGCAACATAGAATTCTCTTACACGCGAAGCACCATCTCTAGCAAGTATGCCTTCTAGATCTCCAATGATTCTAGCCAGCCAAATCTCGAGGTTCCTCTGCACTTCTTTCAAGTTGTTCTTGATCAAATCCAACGACCTTCTTGTGTTCATCTTGGCTTGATTAAGTTGATCTCCTTGATTGCTCCTCGTGATCTCCGTCTGCAAGGCAACAAGTTTCTGCCCTGTCTCAGACGCTCGCTGCTGAAGTCTGAAACACTCAATCAGAAACTCGGTTTGTCTTTGTGTCCTGAACTCGGGTCCTAGTGTCGCATCGCAAGGATCACTACTTTGCTGCAATAAGAAACATATATCAGAACAAGATTAAGCCTTTGAGTAATAACTCAAGAATGTGTTATACCATTCTTGTGCATAGATCATCGATCTTCCCTGCAAGAGCTTGATACCTCTTTGACTGTTTTCTCAGAAAAGACGGGACCTTTGAGATATCATCACGACAAACTTTCTCAAGATTTAGTAATTCCTCTTCTAGTAACCTCAACTTCCCAGAAACACCCGTTGCTTCACTGTCTATCTTCCATGGCGATTCCCTTCTGTTTAATGAAAACATAAGGTCACAATGCTGATCATCATCACACACAAAAACTCAATTCAAAAAATCTATTACCTTGGCACAAATTGCTTCATACGATACACAGATTCCAGAGACTCGTAGTGTACATCCTGCAAACAGAACCAAAACCCTAAATATCTCTCATCAAGAGTTATGTAATAAGAAACAGACATCGAAACCTGAAAAGGGTTAGTGTTATGATAAGCTGTAGGGGAAGATACAGTGTGGTGATCCACACCGTAACGCTCAGTGGAATTATCATCGTCTTCTTCTGGAAACCCTCTTCTGGACATAAACCCAATCATCTCATCCCTCTCGCTAACTTCTCTCTCCAAATCGTGTATCCTGTTCATGAACTCTTCTCTCTCTTCCTCCACCTCGTGAATCCGATTCTGTAGCCGCTTCTCCTCTTCCTGCCAAGCGTTCCTGTGGCTAGCGAAGATCTCCACGACGCGCGCGTTTGCTTTCGAGTCCTCCACGCGCCGCTGTTTCATCTGGCGGACTTGTTCCTCCGCCGTCGCGAGCCTTCGTTTTAGCTCATTGACCTCCGTCGTCAATCGCGGGACGAGGGATACCGCGTCGCGGGGGAGATGAGCTAGCATCACTGAGAAGGTTAAACCTAGAAATGACCTCGATAGCTTCTTTAAATCATGCTCGTCTTCCTCGACATCAACAACGGTTCTCATTAGCAATCCCGCTTCTTCAGCTTCAGGAACAGTCGCCATTTTTCTCTTATTTATATTTTTCTGAACACTTTTAAAAGGGACATCTTTACTATAGCAGGAAGGAAAAGGCCTCTTTTGATGTATTCAGATTTCACGAATATAAATTAAAATAGATCTTTTTGGTTTATATAAATCAAA
Source organism: Sinapis alba (assembly GCA_012274485.2). Lineage (NCBI taxonomy): Eukaryota > Viridiplantae > Streptophyta > Magnoliopsida > Brassicales > Brassicaceae > Sinapis > Sinapis alba. The sequence goes on along the minus strand of MU106827.1, from coordinate 2,918 downwards.
TATGCTACAAGATTATAAATTCTGGATTGAAAAGGAGAAAAGATTCAATTACTTCGTTGTTGTTTGAAACTGTTGGTTTATACAAATACATCGTTTTGAAATATTGATCACAAATACAGAACGTTTTTAAGCTTAGATCGCATTTGTTTATGAAAATCAAAAATAATTGATTCAGAAGTCACATGCTGTTACGGAATATTTTATTAGTCTGACTTTTCATGATACCCATTCTGATTACCAATAAAATATGTACATCTAATTGGGATTTTGTTTATTCATTTCCATCATACAAAAATGAGTTGGGAAATTTTAGTATTTTTTGCCAAATATAAATATATGGTTTATAAAATACAAAAAAAATAAAAAAAAATTGATGAGTAGTCGGTTGTCCCACTTGAATGAGGCTGGACCATGTATCATGAAGACAGGCTTCGTCTCTTGAAGAGTTCTGATCGGGGGAAAAATATTTATCACGGATCCGATCAATCTTCACCTCTCAAAGCACATGATATCTCATCATGTCCCTAACACTTTGATCAAGTAGGTAGATTTAAGTTGTGGCTGTAACGGTTTCTTCCTATAATTTTAGAAACAGACAGATGAATGGACTACATTTCAATGTCTAATTTTTTTACTCTTAGTATCAGGCTTTTTTTTTCTGAACGGCTTACTCTTAGTATCAGGTTTTATATTTACTTCTTCTTCTTTCTTTTTTTTACATTTTTCTTTGCTAATAAACAAAAATCAAGAGTAGAGAAGATAAATAAATATTTGCAACATAAAACCAACTAACTATAGGGGTGTGTATTCAACTGATTGGTTTAGGTGATTTGTATTAAAATGACAAATTCACAGTTATTTAAATATAAATTTTAAAAACACATTTAAAATCTACTATTATTGAACTTGACATTTCATAAAGAACTATGAAATCCACTGTTATTAAAAATATTTTAAGTTGTGAGATTTAAAGTTTTCAAGTGATTTTAGAATGTTTAAATGGAGTTTCTTAATTAAAAAATTGAAACTCAAATCTCATGATTTTAGGTAATATTCTAGAGTAGTTTAAGAAAAACACCTTAAACTTTTCAATTCATTAAAATCATCTAAAACTTTATTAAAAATAAATTTCTTTAAATTTTAGATTGAATACACCCTCTAAGTATATAATGGACGAAGATTATATTGAGATTATGTAGAGCATAATGCGTCATAAGCTTTAATTTTTAAAGAGTGTGTAAATATCAATTTTCATATGAGAAGTTTTAACAAGATATAAGTAATATATAATGAATTTGAACAAATTCCATTTACTACCAATTAATTTAAATTTTGAAACTTAGAGAATTTAACATGATATTAGAGCATGCATATATATTCTGACACATTAATCTAATCTGGAAAAGTTATAATCATCCCACTAAATTTTCTATATATAAATATTACAAACATTAATATTAACACTAAAAAGTAAAAATGTTGTCAATAATGATCACAAAAGTTATAAAGTAAAGAAATATAAATAGTTATTGTTATTAAGGTGGTGGTGTTCTTGAACTTAAAAATATATAATATATGATTAATAAAAAAAATGAAAAATTAATGAGGTTTCCAACTCAAACTCAGGTTTATGGCTAAATTCATCTACTTTAAATCATTTGAACCTATAGATCTCTTAGAGCATGCGCAGCGTTGAGAAAAAAGAAGAGTACCTCGATAAAATTAATATTAAAAGACAAAAAGGACGAGAGAGAATGTAGAAAAACCAATCAACGTTTCTTCTTCCAGAATCGTTCGTACAAACTGAAGAAGCTCTTCTGCCATTTGGCAGTTTTTGAATAGCTAAATTTATTTTTATCATTTAAATTTAATTATATAAAAATAATTATACTAAAATACTTATATAATATTGATAAAGACTGAGATTGAGAGATTACACACTAATGATGCTCTTAGTAATTCGGATGTATCATAACTATAAATTTGTTGGCACTGAAACCAATGCTTGACAGCTTCGTATCATCATCAATTCTGATTATAAGCTTTTACATTGAAAGTTTCAGTGAGATATCTATTTATACAAAGAAGAGTTTCCTTCACTCCTAGGTTATCCACATCAGATTCCATGTCACTAATTCGAGTTTTGTAGTGTCGACATTTGTCCCAGATACCCAATTAAACTTTTATAAGTATAATTTGCATTCTATAAGCTTCAAACCCGGGCTGGGAGAGTAAAGGTATAGAAAGAAGGGTTTCATTCACTCCTAGGCTATCCACATCATATTCCATGTCACTAATTCAAGTTTTGTAGTGTTGACACGTATCCCGAATACCCGATTAAACTTAAAAAGTATAATTTATACTTTATAAGCTTCAAACCCGGGTTGGAAGAGTAAAGGTACAACTACTTTTACCACTAAACCACTTTAATTTCTTTGTAAATACATAGAGCCTATGAATATATATTCGATTTGTGTTTAATTTTTTTTTTTAATAAAATAAAAATAAAAAATTATAATTTTGGATAAATATTTCTATATTCAAACCGACCTGAAACCGGTCGAAAACCGAACCGTAAAACAATCAAATACCCATTGGACATATTTTCTAAATAACCGATTTACCCATAACCAAACGGTTTCCACCCGACTGTGTCATGAGAAGAGAAGATGGAAGACATGGCATGAGGAGCTGATTCTGCTCGATATCAAAGGCCGTGTGTGACACCCCCGATCATAGATGACCGGAAGTGACACGGTCGATGTTCCCCGAGGGTCGACCCGAGGTTCTCGGAATACAACCGATCACCTTAGACCAACAACCAAAGAACACCAACGCTCCTATCGGATATCACTCTAGGCTTTTCAACCCGACCAAGCAATACCCGATAGTTAGTTCGTCCCGGACAAGGACTAATA
>MU106825.1:95887-117192 GCA_012274485.2 Sinapis alba | reverse complement strand
CTCTCTCTCTCTCTCTCTCTCTCTACTTTAACAAATATGTAAGATAATAAATAAATATTATTTTCGGTTTTTATACTAAGAATATTTTTAAAAAATATAAATCCAAAAAGAAAATTCTCTTTAAACTAATAACTCTATAAATTAATATATTCTCGAAGTCCCAATATTATTAATTTATAAATTTTTAATGTATGATAATTTTATGAAACTTTACTTATAAGTGACATCTAAGAAAAAATGACTTAAGTGACTTATCTTTTAATATAGTGAGATTATCTGTATTTAAATATATTTTAAATTTTATAATATAAATTAAGACAATTTAATTGTTTAAATATTTAAATTAGACCAAGTTATCGACAATAAGATTTGTTTGTTCAGCTATATATATTAGAAGGTTCTAGCTAGGATTAGTTTTCACTTATATATAAAAAAAAAATTAGAATTACGCTTTTATATCTTAGATGAATAAATTAAAATTGAAATATCAACAACCAATCAAATTAAGACAATTTATGAAACTTCCCATATGAATGACCTAAGAAAATATAATTTAAGTGACTTTTCTTTTAATATTTTTAGTAGGACATACTAATATATTTAAGGGATCTTTATTGTTACATCTCATTCTGTATATTGTTAGTTTTTATCTATTTATATTAAGAATGAATTCATGATGATATACACTTCTTCTTTTTACAAAGAATGTCATTTTAACACATTTCACACACTAAATTGCAAAAAAATACTAATCTATATTTATTTAATGTATAGTTAAGAAAAAAATGCTTTAAGTATAAATTTGTTGGTTATTTAAAGGACAAAATATGTAAAATCATATGTGAAATGTAAAATGACATTCTTTTTGAAACAATAAAAAAATCACAGAATGACATTTTGTATGAAGCATAATGAGTACATATTAGTAGGCTAGTAGCAATATAAGGAAATTAAACTAGCTAAAAATCAAATTAAGGAAAGTTGTTTCTCTAAAGATCTCGAAGCAAGCAATGCAAAACTACCATCACCACGATAGAGTCAACTTGCATTTGCTTCCCACTTATCCGTCACTCTATAAATACCCTTTCTTCCTGTTATCACTTCCTCACCACAGAAGAACAAGCCACAACACTTACATATTTTATAATTCAAGAAAAGAAAAACAAATTCATACGTTTTTCTGTAAACTGTGAATTCTTATTTATCGTATCCATAATAATCAAAATGGTATTGATATTGTCGTATGTGTTCGTGGCTCTAACTATTATTTCAATGGATCTTAGGATCACTCAAGCCACATCCCGTGTCACTTTTCACGAGTCATCCATTGCTGATTACCACCAACAATGGATGACTCAGTTCTCTCGAGTTTATAGCAGCGAATCAGAGAAACAGATGAGGCTTGAAGTGTTCAAGAAAAACTTGGAGTTCATTAAGAACTTCAATACTAAGGAGAATCAGAGCTACAAACTTGGTGTCAACGAGTTCACCGATTGGACAGGAGACGAGTTCCTAGCCACCCACACCGGTCTTAGTGGCATTAACGTAACTTCACCATCCAAAGGGGTTGATGAAACGATGTCATCTTGGAATTGGAATGTTAGTAATCTTGTCGGCGAGGGCAAAGACTGGAGAAAGGAAGGAGCTGTAACACCTGTCAAAGTGCAAGGAGAATGTGGTAAGCTTGCCGGAATAATATCATAAATAGTCTCTACAGATTGGATAACAATGTGGTAGATGACTGGATTAGTAATTTAATGTCATAATTAAACTCCACATACAAAAAACTTAATACTCAAGTAAAGGTGATCATTCTAGGTTCAGACTTTACCAATGCGATATTTATTTTATAACAATGAAATAATCCATATATTATATGGACAGGTGGTTGTTGGGCGTTCTCTGCGGTTGCAGCGGTAGAAGGTCTGACAAAGATTTCCCGAGGAAACCTTGTATCACTGTCCGAACAACAACTTTTAGATTGTGACAGACCAGATAACAATGGCTGTCATGGCGGAACAATGCAAAACGCTTACAATTATATAATATCACACAGAGGCATTTCTTCAGAAGACGCATACCCTTACAAAGTGAAAGAAGGGAGTTGCTGGTCGACTAACGCCAAACCCGCCATGCAGATCATAGGGTTCAAAGAAGTTCCACAAAACAATGAGCGTGCGTTGCTCGAGGCGGTATCAAGACAGCCTGTCTCTGTGGGAATTGCTGGGAGGGGGGACAGTTTCATCCATTACTCAAGCGGAGTGTACAATGCCGCTGACTGTGGTACCACCGTGACACATGCAGTGACTATTGTTGGGTACGGGACAAGCCCTGAAGGGATCAAGTATTGGCTGGCTAAGAACTCTTGGGGTAAGACTTGGGGAGAGGGTGGTTACATTAGACTCCGTAGAGATGTGGAGTGGCCACAAGGCATGTGTGGTGTGGCTCAGTATGCTTCTTATCCGGTTGCTTGAGTAATTCAGTTACATGAGTTAATATTGAAATGATCATACATTTGGCTGTAGTTTGGTTAATGAATTGTTTGGCTGTGGTCTGAATCTACATCAAAACTTAGCTTGACCTTGATGTTCTTTTTTTTTTTTTTTTTTTTTTTTGAAAGAATGTTAAATTTATTCGGATAAAAAAAACATTTGTACAATGAAGTAGCTTCAGAGCTTAGTGTTTATAGCATAAAAGCATACAAAGGATTTCAAATGTGGTATTATCTTGTGGAAAACCAGAGACTCATTGCATCATGATAATTGTGAGTACTTCCCCGAAGAGAGGAGATACGGTTACGTACTGTCTTGTCTACGAGTGTAACCAGCTTCAATGGTGGAAGTGGCTGTTCTCCATGAGTTCTTGAGTTGCGTTCTCTCCACAAAGAGTATAGTACAGCTTGGAAGACATAGCGAACAAGGAAGAGGTGAGTTTTGCTCAGGTTTTGGGCCGTTAGGAGTGAGAGAATATCGCTCCATTGGTTCGTATAGTGAGGCAACAGACGATGAGTAAGCACTTTCCACACCTCATTTGAATATGGACATTCGAAGAAAATGTGGGACCGTGATTCTAGCTGANCATTTGTACAATGAAGTAGCTTCAGAGCTTAGTGTTTATAGCATAAAAGCATACAAAGGATTTCAAATGTGGTATTATCTTGTGGAAAACCAGAGACTCATTGCATCATGATAATTGTGAGTACTTCCCCGAAGAGAGGAGATACGGTTACGTACTGTCTTGTCTACGAGTGTAACCAGCTTCAATGGTGGAAGTGGCTGTTCTCCATGAGTTCTTGAGCTTGACCTTGATGTTCATTTTACTGTTTCATGTAATGTATCAATTAATAAGACAGTGTGTCACCATTTTGTGTTACAAAAAAGTGTAACCATTTTATTATAAAAGAGTACAATACATGAACCATACGACCATTAATCATAGCTTGTGGAGTTGCATATTATATTCTCCGAGGACGGAAATAGAAAAATTCTCTTAGATAGCCTCTTTTAATTTGTTCTTCACAAAAATAGTTCTTAAGGAAAAAAATAATCAAAATAGTTTTTTTTAGAAGCTAAATTTTTTATTAATATGCATTTATACCCATAGGGTTAACTAATTTAAACTTTAGGGTTTAGAGTAAAGGGTTGGTTTGGGGATATGATTTCAAATTTCAAAAAAATAAATAAAAAATTGAAAATTTCAAAAAAAAAAAAATATTATTTTGGTCATTTTTTTTTTCAAAAGCTATTTTTGTGACAAAAACTTAAAAATGACTATTTAAGAGAATTGTCCATAGAAATATGTACTACTAGTTCGTTACGTTTTGCTAGTTAACTTTTTTTTTTTTTTTTAATATAGTACTCAGAACAATAATATCTATATTGTAGTAACATGACAAGAAGTAACCGTTTCCCAGTGGCGTAAAGTCTTTAAAAAGGTGATGGATTATTGAGCTTATGTGATGATTTTGTCATCACCGCCGTCAGATGAGAAGACGAATTAATATAGAAGTGCTGCTGAGCTCTCTCCTTTTATTTCATTCTCTTAATTTATTTTCTCAAAAACGTTATATTGCTACGTATAACGGCTTCCCTTATAACGGGAAAAGGGTCTTCCAGTAATCTATGTAAGTGTTAGTTTACTTTTACGTCACCAAAAAATAATATATGAACGTATATAGATATCATAGTTACATTGTGAAAAGTATTATTTTCTAGCTATAGATACGGTTATGAGAAACTGTTATCTCTTAAAATGTGATTCCCAATAAAAAAGTTTGTTAGCATGTCGGAATCCCCAACAATCTGTTAGATTTAACTATAAAAGGTCTCTTTCTTGTTGATATGGGAATGTGTGTCAGAACACTGACTGCGCTTTTCATCAGTTTTGAGTGCAGTTTTAGGTAGTTGGAGATAAGTTTGAACAACTTATAAGGTTGTCTATCTATATGATCGATTTTATTTGATTATCCCACCGTTTTTTGGATATTTTTGTCTCAGACAATTTTTGATGAAATTTGTAGGCCTACATGTTTGGACTGAAACCGTTTTCAGTTTGGTTAAAAAAAGATCTTCTAAAAACCTAAAGATAAAAATTATTACTCGATTTGATCTGGATTTGAATAGTGCAGTTTTAACAATTTCTTGTGTAGTGTTTTTTTTCACGACGAAATTCGTTTTATTCTATCATTCAAATTTGAGGGGGTCTATGTAATTAGACCGTAATAAAATAATCAATAATCAAAATTTTCATTTAAATTTAATTAAATCGAGGTAACATATATTTTATATTATATATATGTGAATTGATTTTTAGCATTCAAACTCTTATGTTGAGAGTTAAATTAAGATCAAATTAAGTTTGATCATGATTTTTAATTGTGTTTACATTGAGTGAATAGGAGTATACATTGTTTTATTAATTGAACCGGCTTGTTGGAATGGTTCAACCGTGACTCCTTTGTTTAGTCGGGTACATGTTGTTCCTAAAATAGCTTTATGTTGACCAAATAAAATTGGCCAAAAACTCGATACAATCATTAGAAGTTAGAATTAATGATTCAATTTATTGAAAAACTCGGCTACAAATTCAGTTATATTTCAATGATTTTTTCTTAAGTAGTAGTACATCAAATATAGTTTCTTGTCCTTCAGTGTGCATTGATTTAGTAAGATTTGTTATTAGAGCGGATATAATGATAGATAATACGAAGAAGAAAAGTTTTGTATACATAATTATAGAAGTGTTAAAAAATTTCTTTTGCAAGAAGATATAATATGAAAATGAAGAAGCATGGATAGATGGATAATGGTTATAGAAAGAAAATAAAATTATTTTATATATGCAGTTTCATATTCTATTTTTTTATCGGCTGGGAGTTTAGATGCAGTTTCTCTGGCTGATTTTATATATTTGTAGGAATTTGAAAAACAAAAGATTGTAGACAAGAAATGGATCATGGCTTATGTGTTGCTTGATACAGTTGTGTATAGTTTTTTTTTTCTTAGGCATTATCTTGTAATGATTGATTTTTTAAAAAACTGTAAATACAAATTATTATGCGGCAGAATTTGTTTGGTGAGATGACTTATGTTTTAGTTAATTAAGGATGTTAACGTATTTGTGTATATTTTTGTGTATATCTTAGTTTAGGCTACATCATTGTGTATATGAAATGTATCTAGGATGTACATTGTTTTTGAGTATCTAATATAATAGTTCCTCATTTTTTCTTCCTTGTTATCAATTTATCATTTGGGATCGTCTTAGACCCGAATATATATATTTGAGTTTTCATGTCGTCGTTATTTGCCAGTGAAACACAAAATATATGCATGTTTACCACTATCTTCAGATTTGTTCATGAAAAGGGTGACAGTATAAACTGTATATACGTAAAAATAAGGTAAAATATAGTTTTACCTTTAGGCTGGAGGAGCAAAGTAATTTCAGTATAGAGATGGTGGTAAAATATAGTTTTACCTTTAGTCCCACATCGATTAGGAAGGGAGAAGAGGAAAGTGGTGAGGTGACTATAAAACGGAAGGAGGTGTGATCAGTTAAAAACATGATCCTTCAGGCAAGTTAAAGGGGAAATGATGAATGGTAAAAACTCGCTTCTGTGAGAAGAGCGTTCCGCCCAAAGCCTGTTACGACAATTGGGCGCTCTCTATTATTACACCATCTGATCCCTCTCTTTTTTTCAATAAATCTTGTTTAGTTTAAAGTTTTCTCTATAATCATTGTGGATCATTATTTGAAAAAGTTTGAGGTAACAAAACAAACAGGAAAATCTTGCAAGAGATGACAAAGTGGCATACTCGGTTGTCTCTCGTATCTGGAACTTTTTTACTACACAGGACAGGATTTTAAGCCAAGTATGGAATTGGAATTGGAATTCATGGTTCTACAGTTGTTTTGTTTAGGCCTGGGCATTCGGGTACCGGATCGGGTTCGGGTCGGATCTTTCGGATATCGGATAATTTGTTTATAGGAAAATTGGTACCGTTTGGATAATTAAAAATATCGGATCGGTACCGGTTCAGATCTTTGGATCCGGGAAATATGCCCAGGCCTAGTTTTGTTTTTTGAAGTTGAGGTTCAAATTCAATGAATCAAGTACTTTTGTAAATGTAATGGACAATCAAATCCCCCAAGAACATTGATTTTAAAGCGAATCAAGAATACATAAGAGTTAAACACACAGAAAATAGCTCATCGAATTCATGTTTGTCACTGTATCATCTGGCGGAAAAAGCATATCAAACAAGATTACAGAGCGAGAATGAGGGGAGAAACGAAACTACCTTCAAGCACGTTTTCCGCTGCTAGGATTGGACTTAGGGCAGAGATTCCAACGACCCTTGGCACGTCGGCGCTTGATGGTGGCTCGACCACTAGTGGTTCTCATCCTCAAACGGAAACCATGAGTCCTAGCCAGAGATTTTCTTGACCTGCTTCTCTTTGTTTGACACAGAGCAGCTTTTCCAGCTCTCACCACAAGCCCTCTTCGTTTCTGGCCATTCAGGCCACTGGTTCCACTGCTGAGATCAAACGCAATGGACAAACCTGGAAACAATAGACAAACCATTATAGTTCTGGTAGTACCGAGATAGATAATTCTCTCGTTCCAATCGTCAAGGCTTGCGCATACAAAAAACATCTAACCGATGCAGCATACCCCAAAACTACTGACAGTAGAGTTCGTAAAGAGTTAGATCCATGTCTCTTCGTTGAATCACTAAGTGTTCAGACAAAGAAGCGAACATAAGCAATAACACTAGGGTGAGATGCAGCGGGATGTAATAAGTAATAACTGCCAAGATGTCTGTAGTAAGCAAAAAACAGTACCAGCTAAAGACAAAAAGAGGCTCTGCAGATTATTGATTATTGAGGATACTAACCAGAAAATGTAGACGATGGGGATAGAGATGAAGAGAGAAACGAGCAGTGGAGCAGCTGAGAAGAAGCGGAGGCGGAAGTGGCAGAAGAGCCGAGAGAAAACGGACTCCGTCTCGAACCAGAGCGGAGAGAAAGTGAAGCGGAAGGGACGCTACTCTTCCCGGCGTTGGAAGCAGGGTGCCATAAACGCGACGAAGCCGAAGCTACAACGGTGGAGGATAAGGAAGCAGCCATTGATTTTTTTGTTATTTTCTTTATCCTCTTCCTTTTCAATTTTTTATAGTGTAGAGATTTATACTTCAGCCCATTGGCCCAACAAGCGCTCATATGTCACATTTCGTTTTAAGCCCAACTATTTTCTCATTTCATCACAACTTGCCGAGACTCTCATTAGGGGAAAAGGGTCTATTTCAACCCCAACAATTTCAATCGTGCCAAATACAACCCGAACTAATAGTAAGTGCTAAATACGACCTTAACTAAAATATAATTCAAAAAAACTACCCGAACTTTTTAAAAAATTCCTAAATCTACCTTGACTCTAACAGACGTTAGTTAAACATTAAAAACATAAAACGACGTAGTTTTGATCTCATTTTTTAAAAAAAATTATGTTGTTTGTGGGGTTCGAACCTGAGCCATGGTACCCATTTAAATGAGTACACTAACCACTAGACTAGCGTAGCTTTTTAGAATATTATTACAAATTTGAGATTATATAAACTATTATATTTCTTCATCTTATCCAATTAAAAATATAGTGATAATTATTTCTGATTTATATATTTAATAAACTTATATTATAGTAAAATTTGTAATAATTTTAAATATATGATAATTAAATGTAAAATATCATAGTAAAATATAAATATTAAAATATTTATACTTATACTAAAGTAAATGTATTTAAAAATTTGAAACTATTTATAAAAAATTAATATTATCTTAAAATTTTAAAACATGAATATTATTTTTTATGTTTCAAAAATAGTATAATATCTCAAATTAACATAATTTTTAATATAAAACTTAATATTCAAGTTTTAAATTATTTTAAAATTGTAAAACTTGAATTTTAAAATTAGTTTATTTTTCCTTAAGTTTTATATTAAAAGTTATTTTAAAATCTTAAGACTTGAATTTTAAAATTAAGTTTTTTCCATAAGTTTTATATTAAAAATTATTAAAACTTGAATATTAAGTTTTATATTAAAAATTATGTTAATTTTGAGATATTATATTAATTTTGGAAAAAAAATTTCAAGTTTTAAAATTTTAAAATAATATTAAATTTTTTATAAATAGTTTCAAAGTTTTAAGTATATTTAATTTCGTATAAGTATAAATATTTTAATATTTATATTTTACGATAATATAAGTTTATTAAATATATAAATCAGAAATAATTATCACTATATTTTTAATTGGATAAGATGAAGAAATATAATAGTTTATATAATTTCAAATTTGTAATAATATTCTAAAAAGCTACGCTAGTCTAGTGGTTAGTGTACTCATTTAAATGGGTACCATGACTCAGGTTCGAACCCCATAACAAACAAAATATTTAAAAAATAAATGAGATCAAAACTACGTCGTTTTATGTTTTTAACGTTTAACTAACGTCTGTTAGAGTCAAGGTAGATTTAGGCACTTTTTAAAAAGTTCGGGTAGTTTTTTTGAATTATATTTTAGTTAAGGTCGTATTTAGCACTGACTATTAGTTCGGGTTGTATTTGGCACGATTGAAATTTTTGGGGTTGAAATAGACCCTTTTCCCCTCTCATTAGCAATTTGAATTGGGTTTAGACCGGACATCTCATGAATCAGTTAAGACCATATATTAATCCGGTTTAAGAAAGAATGGAATAGAAGCATGTAATGTACTTTTTCAACCTAAGCACACTGTATATAAACGAGAAGAACTACCAAAATGTCGTAACTAAAAAGATATTTTCTACAATCTTCCAGAATTAGTCATCAAGCAAGCATATTATACGCAATGCCATCATGAGTCACTCGCTCATCTTTTGAACATCTTGGACCACATGTAGAGGATAAAGAAGCAGAGGAGCGCGAACAGAACCACGTGCATGACGTGGTTGTTTCCACTACGTATGATGCTCAAGTTCAGTTTCTTTATGTTGTTCTTCACCCCGGCTTGCGCTCTCATCAACGTCACTTGCTATCACCAGATTAAAAAAAAAGAAGATGAAGATAAAACACCGTTAAAACTCTTTATGTTTCAGACAAGAACAACATTTGCTCCACTTTTTTTTGAGCATCCTAGAATATCTTCATAACAGCACTTTATGTGCGATTCTGCAACCAATCTAGTTATTTTCGGTTTTGGATGGTCTTCAGAAAAGAACGAACTAAAAGCAGCAATGCCTTTAACTTCAGCACCATACTCTCATTCATAAAGACACTGTCACACTGCCACACTGGTAGTCATTTCCTGATGCATTCACCTACTCAGCCGAGGGTGCAAATTGTCTATTCCTACCGACCAGAGTTCAGAGTTCAGACCAGACCCTGAGTACTATAAAGTATGAAACTATGGTTATGCTAGAACTTATCTAACCTACTTTGGGAAGTAGCTATAGATTCCAAAGGAGACCCATACTGAGTAAGCATATACATTTGAATCAAGAAACATACCAGCTCATCTAAGAAGTTCTTCTGAAACTGGGCTTCTGACCCAATTTCTTTAGCAATCTGCATTTAAAAAAAAAAAAAAAGCAATCAACGGAAAAAATCATTGAAACAGAAACTATGTGCAAAAAAACAAAAAGCACAAGGAATTGTAGAGAGTTTCGACTGATTCCTTCAAATACTAATTTGACCTTCGTCCCCTAAAAGAAACAAGAAAACTTAAATTACTCTAACACACACCTTGACATTGTGTATTTATTAGGATCAACTAGACATAACAATAACTAAGAGATAACTTGTTTGTTTGCAATGTATAAGATGAATTTTAATGGTCATAGAAGGTAATAACATTTTTCAATTGTCTGACTTGGCCATGGAGACCAGTGATCTCATCATCAAGATCAGAGTGCATGGGATCAATCCTTAGCTGGATTTCCTCCGAACCAGCACCGGTTCTCGTGCTTAGTCCATCTCTGTAACCAAACACATGAACCATAAAATCTCTATCCAGATGAACTGAGGAACAAAATCAGAATCAATTTCAAAAATTATACCTTGATCTGTATGGAGCGGCGCCGCCGTAGAGCGAACCACCTGCACCGCCTCTGAGAGGATTCGACGCCATCGACGCAAATATCAAAGTATAACAAAGAGAAAAAAAAACTTAAAATCAGATCTGCTGAAGAATGAAGACGGTGGTACTCTCTCAGAAGGTGGGAAACATATGTTGCGGAATTGTGATGATGGGGTGACGATGGAACGAGCTAGCGGGTTTTTCTTCGATTCAATGACCGTCATGACACACGTGTCGTCATACTATTGGTTGATTATCGTCATGCTTTTGAGTTGAAAGAAAGAAAAAGGTAGGGCAGTTTTCAAATATTCATTACCCCTGTGGTTTAGTGTATGGGCTTTTTTGAAACGGACTGATCTAAAGCACCCTAAGAACTTTTATGGGCTTTCCCTAACTCTGTTAGTTTTTCTGTTGATGGCAGGAAAGACATCAAATATTGTTTACGTTTCAATCATGCTTATTTCCTGATTTTTTTTTTGTAAAAGTATTTCCTGATTTTTATGGTTTGAATTTATGTCCTAATTGTTGATCACCCATGAATTTTGGTTATAATGGTAACCATTAGGCGATTAAATTATTTTTTGTTGCTACGTAGACATGGTCTATAGTTTCGAAAAATAATAATAATAAGCAATATACCATAAGGCAATTCTCTTAAATAACTATTTTTAATTTTTTTGTCACAAAATAACATTCGAAAAATAAAATGACAAAAATAATTTATTTTCTGAAATTTTGAATTTCTTTTAATTTAATTTTTTGAAATTTGAAATTATATCTCCAAACCCATCTATTAACTCTAAACCGTTCAAATTAGTTAATTTTAAGAATATAAATGCATATAAATATATTTTTTAATTTAAAAAAAAAATTATTTTAATTATTTTCTTTTTAAAAAATTATTTTTGTGAAAAACAAACTCAAAAGGAACTATCTGAAAACATTTCTCCATACTATACCATTTGTAGTTGTTATCTAAGAAGTAGCTATAAAATAAAACAAAATTTTGTCTTTATCTTATTTCAGATCTCGTCTGTCAACGAGTATATAATACGGTTCCTTGTTGCATCCGGCGGCCTATCCATTGGTCAGAGGTTTGATCCTTCCTATCTTAACGAGTGTTGTGTATTTCTTTGTTTTCTTAATGCAGTGAATTATTGTACCCATACAATTATTTTTTTTTGAATTTATGTTATAAAACGTTTTGGTAAAAGATGGTTCACACACTGTGTTCTGTCTATACATGAATTTTGAAAAGTATGACGATGAATTTAATTATTTGCTAATAGTTCGAAAACATAGCAGAAATAAAGGGAAACCCCAAGTTGGTTTACTTTCAAACCACATGTATATGGTCTTTTTAAATCACTGATGCAAAGGTTGTCGACAGAATGTCTGTCCGTTTCTTATATATAACTAAGGATGATATCTGGATGGATTTCTGAATAATCTATGATGAATTATTATCATCAAACAAATCTGTTTATACACTACTATATAGAACTCAATTGAAGAAACCAAATAGGTATCCCTTATATACTAAAAGCACAAGTCACTCAAGCAATAAAAATTTGACATGTGTAATTATTTAAAAAATTAAATAAAAATCAAAATTATATTAAAAATAATAAGTTAGAAAAAGAAAAAACAACAACAACCATATAACTGTTTTTTAAAATTCATATAACTATATACGTAGGTAGAAACAGGGGAAGGGGTCAATCTACTACACTATCTATGATTCTTCTTCTTTATTCACGAACATATAAATTTTAAAATTTCAGTTTTATACATTAAGTATAATAAATGTTATTAATCACAGAAATTTAAATTACAAAAAAAAAATTAGAGAAAAATTACTGAAAACGAAAAACGAAAAGAACTAAAACAGAAAAGCTTCAAACTAATATTTCTATCAAATAAGTTATTTAAAATCAATATAAACATATTTAAACAAATATAACTTCATTTTATAGTATATTTGTGGTTGATTAATGATAAGCATGTTAATATTTTTTTTATATATATATATATCCTTTTGATAATTCAAGTTAAATACTATATGTTATTTTTAGTTAATATTATAAATAAATATAACATAATTTTATCTATAAGCAAAAATATTTTTATGCATAGACTCAATATATGTCATATAATACTAAACTAGCTATGTGGCTAAAAATATTTATTTCAATCGTATTTAATTTTTTTTAAGAAGACTACGTTAATCTATATAATTTTCTTATCTACAATAGATTGATGATAGGAAGGTATATAAACAAGATAAGGCACTCATCGAGTCAACATTTCACCTCCGGTTCGATTTGTGTTTTTGCTTTTACTAAAGTAATTTTGTTATATATTGTTTTACACTAAAAAGAACATTTGGTCTTTAAAGCAAATATATAAAAAAGCAAATATATAAAAAAGCATATTTGGTTTCTTTGTTACTCAGCCAGATTTTAAAACGGAGATCAACAAATGAAATTCGTTAAAATATGATAAAATTGTGTTATAAATTCGATTAATTCGGCGAGAGATATAAGTAACACACCAAAACAAAAAGAGTTGGTATCTAGTAAAATCGACCGACAGGGTCAGGTCCATGGTGATGTACGTCCTCGAAAAGAGAGGTGTTGTCATATATGGAGTCACAGTTACGTAACAAAGACATGCATTATCATATGTTGATGTATTGTAAGTTGGTTAATAAAATTCCACCACATACTTCCACTACTCCACAACTTGGCTGACTTTTCGTTTTTTTTTCATTCGATTTGTCATCATTATCTTCCAATTTATAGTCCACAAAATCATATATAAAAATCCACAAGACATGGAATGTATACAAACAAACGTTTTTAAACTTTTCAGTTCCTAGCATTTGAAGTAAAAAAAATATATTCATAAACTATATCAGCTTCATATTTCGTACTTTGGCTCATCTAACATAATAAGTTAACATTAGACCTTCTCCGTTAAAAAAAAAAAGACCTTCTCCAATAATCCTTCGTTTTGAGGGAAAACATTAAAGGAAATCATTTTTCAATAGTACATTATTTTTGAAAGAAACATGAGTTTATATGAAGGAATACTACTTACAAAACTCATTTTTAAGTTAGATTTTTATTTATAAATTGTCCCTTTCATTTTATATAGTTTTGTATCTAAAAAGATTAAATATTTGTGTTTTATGCTTTAACAAAATTATTAATATTTTCATAATATAATTTTAAGTTTATATAAATAATTTAATATTTCTAAAAACTAAATTTATGTATATAATAAAGATATAGTTAAAACAAAAATATTTTTGGATAAAATTTGTAAGTTTTTAAAATAATAAGCATTATTAGGATTATTAATAAATATTAATAATATAAAATACTTAAATATTAATTTTTAAAGGATAAAATGAGAGAAACTATTGATTAAAAAATAAACATATTTGTAGTTTACATCATTTTAAGAAAAAATGATATTAACTATTGGAGATGCTCTTAAGATAAATTCATGTTCAAAATGTCTCTAAGTCATGATAATTATTAATTTTATTCAGAAGTGCAGGATCATACATTTTTAATTTAAATTATATTTTATTTATAAACAGTGAAAAAGATCTAGAGAAAAAAAAAGTTTATATTTTAGAGAGAAGTTTTTATGTATTATATTCCTCGATCGTATGTTTTTACCAAACTTTTGATATCCAAAACTGAATTTCTGAGCAATATCGAATTCTATAAAACTTTATATTCTTCAAATATATATAGAAATTATCATGAGAAGATATTGTTATCAGAAACGAAATACCATTAATTAGTTGCTTCATAGATTAATACAGTTATTAATCATTCATTTATGTAGATTTTATCATAATAAAATTAAAATTTTGATATTAGTTTTAAGAATTTTTGTGTGTGAACTCTAAAATTCTACAGTTCAGTTTAAAATTATTTTGTAATAATTTATTTTAGAATCCACTAGAATTCATTTCAATTATTCATATAGTCAGAACTTTAAAATGATTTATTCTGAATAATTTGAATTTTTAATAGAGTACTTAAACTCATATTTGAATAGTGCCAAACTTTGAAATCACTAAGTTATGATATACATACAAAATATAAAGAGATTGTGGAAGTCCCTTAGTTCTCTGTTTTTATTAAAAGTTCATTCATATTTATAGTAGGAAATTTGGATTTTGAATTCCAAAGAATGCAGAATTATGCAGATTAATCGAGAAAGGTGTACAAATTTTTTTAGCATGATGAAAAGAATATCATCATACGTGGATTTAATAGAACGGTTTAGGATGTTTTAGTTAGAGATGAATCATCATAAAACTTGATAATTATCGTTTGTAACATTTTTTATAGCTTGTAATAACAAAAGTAGTTTAAATTGTTAATTAAATAACATTTGGTTGTGTTTGAATTTAAATTTTAGTAAAATTTATGATTGAATAACACTTCTAAATTGATTGACAAATATTGTTTGACTACACCCCTCGTGTATGTAAAGTATTCAAGTTTTGATATCTTTTGGACTTATAGAAATTTATCGTAGTTCAAACAAAACATTGGATTCGAAGTAAAGTGTATACCCCCAAGTTGTCTCAAGATGAACTCGATAAGGAAGTAAATGATTGTTGAAGAGAAACTGCGGAACCAAGCTTTTTCCATGTTTGTTAATATTATATTCCTACTAAAAAAAGTCTCCACTGAATAACATAATTATCTATATAATTAAATGATAATTGTCAAATATTTGTATAAAGAAAGACATATCTTACCTAACTAACCCAACATGCATGTTTAGCACAGCCAGCCAATCCAGAATTACAGGAAATCTTTCCTACGTGACTATCACTATCTACAATTATGCAAAATAGTTGACACGATTTCTTTTAAATTTTATGTATGTTTCGGTTACAATTTTATTTATATACCCCTAATATGTTAGAGAATTTCTGTTAGAGAAGTTTTTAGCTTTGAGTAAAAATTATATAAAAATAAAACAAATTTTAATTGAATGAGTATCTCAAACAGAGAAATATTCATCCAATAGTATTCCTGATGAAATATCTTGAGGTAGTTTTGGGTGAACATCTCACGATTTGAGATTTTTTTTGATTAAATATCCAAATTTAAGAAGTCTAAAGTGCTCTTACGATTGTGGATGCCATTTCAAATTGAGATATTTCTTCAAAGTGTACGGTAACTGTCGGTTGAAATATAAATTCCAAAATTGCTCCAATAGTGATGTTCCATAAAGATCGGATATCATTACTCAATACTCGCCTTATACTCATGACTTGATCTGTATTCACTTTAAAAAATAAGTATTTGATGTTGATAAGACAAGTAATAAGTAAAAAAATTTCTCTATTTGCATGAACAAGACAAGTATGAAATATCATTTATTTTTTTGGTACTTATCTCGTTATTGTTATTTACTATATACATATATTTGTTACTTGTCAAATAATATTTGTCTTTGAATTTCACTACAAT
The DNA here is from genome assembly GCA_012274485.2 of Sinapis alba. Lineage (NCBI taxonomy): Eukaryota > Viridiplantae > Streptophyta > Magnoliopsida > Brassicales > Brassicaceae > Sinapis > Sinapis alba. The sequence goes on along the minus strand of MU106825.1, from coordinate 101,052 downwards.
AATATCAATATTATCTTATATACTAAATAATCTATTATTAAATAAGCTAATAAAATTCATATTTTGTTTAAAAGAAATCAAAATATAATATTTATCGTTAATCTTGCCAATATATAGATTATTGAATTAAAAAGGAGCATCAAAATAAAATAGAGAAACAATGAGTTTCATGTAAGCTTTCAATGTTTCAAAAGTTTATTTTATTTTGTCTACTTCTTTGAGAATTCATGTAATTTTTAGACGTTAAATTTGAGATATGTGATTTTTTGTATGTAGTTGTATATTCACCTTACAAGTAATAAAAAATAAGTACTTGATTTGATTAGTAACAATGCAACTCAAGTAATAAAAGATAAGTACTTGATTTGATAAGTAACAATGCAAGTCAAATAACTTCCAAATATCATTTTTGTAAGTACTTGATAAAATAAAACAAATACTCAGTAAATCAAATACAAGTAATAAATGAAATTACTTGGATAAATTAAGTCAAATAACCAAAAATCAAAGAGTACTTATCCCCCGTCCGGCCCTATGTCCCATTACATATACCCATTTAAGATTACCATCATTTAGTTGATAAACCTTTAGGCCAGTAGAAGTGGTTTTGTAGTTATAGTTTGACTAAGGATTTGTTAATGTTTATATACTAAAAAGTTTGGTTTTAGAGTTTTAGAGAAGACGATGTAATGTGAATTAATAGAAAAGACTTACAAGAGATCTACAGCATGGCGTAACAAGTAGCATCAAGTATAAATCCCATAGGATAGCTCAAGTAATGAAATTAGACGTGAATCCTCATAAACCAAATAGAATTGTCGACTGTAGAATTATCTATAATATTTCTCATAATTCATAGTTTGTAATAACATAATTATCCAGTGTTAAAAAAAAACTTTAGACAATATTTGTTTTTGTATTTGATACATCTAGACGTAGTATCTGAATACAACATCTAGATATTGCATCCAAATATTGTTCATTTTATAGTTAATATATTGCATTCATATACAATATCAGTTGTTTGTTTTTAATTTTATTATAGCATTTAAATTTAAGATTTTGATTGGAAAATGCGAATTTACAGTTTGACATGAAAACACAATTTTTGATTTTGGCGAAAAAACATGATTATACGGTTTTGGAAGAAAAAAAATTATTTCTCGATTTTGACAAGAAAAAACAATTTTCCATTTTAACAAGAAAACATATTTTCTGATTTTGGCTGAAAACACAATTTTACGGTTTGGAGAGAAAATACAATTTTTTGGTTTTGGTGGGAAAACATTATTTTCAGTTTTGACAGGAAACATATTTTTTTGGTTTTGACAGAAAATACAATTTTCTGATTTTTACAAGAAAATACATTTTTCTGATTTTTACAAGAAAATATAATTTTATGGTTTTGGTGGGAAACAATAATTTTTTGGTTTTAATGAGAAAATGTGATTTTCTGGTTTTGACGAAAAATTGTGATTTTCTGAGTTTGGTGGGAAACATGATTTCCGGTTTTGTTGGAAAACTATATTTTTGTTTTTTTACAAAAAAATGCAATTTTCAGTTTTGAAGGAAAATGTATTTTTATTTTAGTTTGGTGGAAAACACAATTTTTACAGTTTTTGTGGGAAAGCACTATTTTACTCGGTTTTGGGAGGAAAACACAATTTTTCTAGTTTTGGTGAAAAAATGTGATTTTTTAATTTTGACGAAAATTACGATTTTCCTGTTTTGGCGGGAAAACGAGATTTTTGGTTTAGTGGGAACTAAGATTTTTGGTTTTGGTGTGAAACATAATTTTATAGTTTTGAAGTGAAAACATGTTTTTTTTTAATTTTAATGGGAAAATAAAACTTTCTAGTTTTGACAAAAAACATAATATTTGATTAAAAATATTATAGAAAATTATATAAGTTAACTGAACTAATTTAATATTTATATTAAGAGTATTTAGGTCTTTTGATTTTGAGATGCAAATGTAGTATCTAAACTCTTTAGTTTTTAGCATCTTAAACATCTAGATATTCTTAACATTATAATTTTTTTTATCTAAGTATTGTATCTAGATGTTGATATAATAGTGTCCAAATGAACAATATCTGAATATTAGCATCCAAATATAACATCTGGATACAAAAACAAACATGATCTTAGTTGAATTTTTACTAACATATTTGATATATGTATCAAATTCTCTAACCATATCAATAAGTTCTCATAAAACAAGACCACAAAAATACCAACTTCAACCAGTTTTTATGGTTTGTGTTTTTATTAACATTTAAACCAATTACATCATTGTATAATTTTATATTTATAACTTTATATTTTTATTGGTTATGATAATTAACTACTTACAGTATATGTAATATCAATAAACAAATTTATAGATAATGATTCCAATTAACCTAATAACACTTAAATCTATAGACGATTTTACTGATATTTTTATAGAGATACTTTTTAGATACTTTTTTTACATCAAACAATCACAGTAAATGAATTTACCTGCAATATTATATGGAACCTTGTATTGCAATTTATGAGAATTAAATTCCATATTTGGTGTAGAAGTTTTTTAGTCAATACTTTCACTGTTATTTTTGTTATATAAAAACATATAAAACGGTAATTGTTCAATCCATTTTAATGATGTCAAAAAAAAAGAAGTCAATCCATTTTAGTTTTCATATATATATATATAAATGGATATCTACCGATAAATAAATTCATAGATAATGATTCCATTTGACCTAGTAACATTTAAATCGATAGATAATTTTATATATATAATATTTTTTAATAGAGACACTTTTTTACATCAAACAATCACAATAAATGATTTTACCTGCTGTATTATAAGGAACCTTGTATTGCAATTTATAAGAATTAAATTCAATATTTGGTGTAGAAGATTTTTAATCAATACTTTCACTGTTATTTTTGTTATATAAAAACATATAAAACGTTAATTGTTCAATCCATTTTAATGATGTCAAAAAGGAACTTCAATCCATTTTAATTTCCACATATATATAAATGGATATCTTAGTAGATACGAAACTTTGGTTAGCATTGCCTGGAAGCAACGTTGGCCACCAAACTAAAACCCACTCATTGGAGCAACGTGTGTGGATCCAATAAACGATGCTGAGCATCATTATTCGTCATTTGCCTTAAATTTGCTATTTTGATTTGTACTCACCTTACAAATTTAAATACTCAGTATTTCAAAACATATAACAAATCGATAATTTTCACTATTTGCAACATCAAGTATTATGTATCACTATTAACATTAATACTTGACTCATTAATTGTTATGTTATTTACTCTATTACTTACTATTTATTATATAATATATTAAATATATATTTATCTTTTTTTAATCATTTTGATTTTTAAATTTTCGTCATCATCTAGTTAAGTATTAAATAGTAACAAATAACAAAAGTTTAGCTAAGTGATTTGATTTGTTATTATTGGTTATTTGTCTAGAGAAGATATTTTTGTCATCGTGAAAATTATACAATGCATATATATATATATATATCAAAATATCCATATATTTTTTATTTGTCTTCTTTAAAATATGAACAAATATTTCGTTTAAAGTAATTCACATGTTATTTTTAATAGAATAAACAAAAAAAAAAATTCATGTCTATTTCTAACAAATTATTATTTAGTAGGTAATTCTTAAATACTAAGAGAAACTCGTAATTAGTTTACAAGTACTCGTAAATAGAAAGTAATAGAACAGAATAAGTAACTTGTAAGTAAATATATTTTTAACCAAGTACTTGAAATAGCAAGTGTTCGTTTTTAACAAATCAAATACAAGTCAATATTTTTATTACTCGTACAAAACAAATTAAATAGTAAATACACACAAAATAGCAAATACTCGTCTTGTGTCAAGTCCTAGCTTCATGGGACCCATACCATCTAATTCATAGTATATAATTTTACTTGACCAAAAAACTTATATGGACGTGAAGGGAATTTGTTTTTGTAAATGCATTTTTCATTACATGTTATTTTTGTATCAAACTTAAAAATGTTACTCTACAGAGAAACTTAATTAGTTACAAAAATTATCAATTACATATAAGGATAAAGTTAAATGAGCTTTGGTTTCAGAATTTATAGCCCATATAGTATGTTTTGCCTCGTTACACGACATTCACCATATTATATACTCAGTTTGACATTGTTTTGACATTGTTGAAAAGTTAACAAAATATTCTTTACGTTCCAAAATAATTCATGTTTTAGAAAAATGAATTGTTTCAAAAAAAAATTATTTTTATTTTTCATAGGAATTTTTAGTAAAATAATAATGATAAATTGTAAAAAAGTTTAAAAAATTATATTTCTTAAATTTTAATTGGTTTAAAATAATAGTTAATCACAAAATATAATTAATACTAAGATTTAATATATTTTATTAGCATATACGAAAAACCTAAAAATATAACATATTGAAATAGAAAAAGTATTATTTTTATGTTAAAATTCTTTAGTTTTGAAATGTTTAATACACTAGGGATACTTTTTTGGAACTTTTTTTACTATGACATTGATTGGTAGAGCATTAATATAAACATAATGCTTAGTATTACTCAATCAACAATATTTAAAAAAGTATTTAAAAAAACATTTGCAAGATGATAGTGATTTCTTAGGGTTTTTTTCAAAAGTGACTCAAAACTTGAACTCAATTGCAAAACGAATCCATGGTTTTTTTGAAATTTCCACTTTCCTTTTTCACCCTAGAAGTTCGGATAATTCACGAAAATGCCATTACTTCTTTTTTTTTGAAAATGATTGTATTACTATATCATCCTCATCTTCATCAAGTATTTACAATATTGTCATTGGCTTCAATATACCAACCACCATGAACAACCAATTTGAAGCTTTTAATGCTTCTAAAATCAACATCTACATCTTTATATACTTATTTCTTACACACACAAACTATTTTCCTTTCACTTTCTCTCTTATTACTTCCCAAAATCCCAACTTTTTGATTTTAAAATTTATAAACTTATTAATGTTACTAAAATTCATGATTCTTGGTCAAGAACAAGTATGTAACTTTCACTAAGAAATGATATGTACTTGGAGAAGTTAAACATGAATCTCACCAAATTTAAGAAGAA
>MU106825.1:60531-94961 GCA_012274485.2 Sinapis alba | reverse complement strand
GAGAAGACTTACATGTAAGTCTTCTTAGAAGACTTACAAAATCACAGAAGACTTAAAAAGACGGAAGACTTAAATAGGCTATAAAGGTAAAAACGCATATAGTTTTTTTTTTGGTCATAAGGGGGCTGTTGTAATTTCACTACATTTTTAGGTTACTTTTGCATTTGATTGATGTTTGGGTACACTTTTGCATTTGAATCCAAGTTTTAGGTTGGTTTTGGCAATTTTCCCGATTTCTTAATGCTATTTGCTTGGAATAACATTGGCATTTAAAATATATAATTATTAAAAAAATTATATATAATTTATTTTTATTTAATAATATTAAAAATTATATTTATATTCAAAAATTAAATTTATATTTTAAAAAAGAAAAATTGAAACAAAAATTTTATTTTAAAAAAAAAGAATTATATTTCACATTGATAATATAATATAATTTATATAATTATATACGATTCATTATTTTTAGAGAAATTCTTTTGGATAGTTTTTTTAGTTTATTTTCAAAAAAGTCCTCAATGAGAAAAATGACAAAAATAAGTTTTACTAAAAGATAAAATATGCATTTATACCTCTAGGGTTAACTAATATAGATTTAGGGTTTAGAGTTAAGTGGTGGTTTTGGGGATGAAATTTCAAATTTTAAGAAATAAAAAATAAATATTAAAAATATCATAATAAAAAGTTATTTTATCATATTTTTTTGGAACTATTTTTGTGACAAAAACTTAAAAATAACTATTTGAAAGAAGTGTCTTTATTTTTAATAACAAAAAAATATATATTTATAGGTATTATTAATCTAAATATCTACAAAATGTTGAACCACAGAGTTTTGTTGGTCAGCAATCGAACCACATTTAAAAAAAAAAAAAAAAACAATGGAACCATATTGTTACTTTTGTCCTTTATTGTATGAGCTATAAAGTCTCGCGAGAGACGCCGTCCGTGACACAGAGAAACAATAATAGTGTACGAACTCTTTATAGATCTTTTTAGGAGCTAAATAGTCAAAATACTCTGCAAGAAAAAATATTTATTTCCAAAATTCCCTACGTGTCAACTTTTGCAGAGGCTTCCTTCTAAGATTCCTTCACAAATCTCTCCTTAACAAACCGATAACGATGTTTTATTGAAAACTCAAGATCACGATGTTTGTAGTTATGCCATCCATCCAAAGGAGACACGTGAAAGTCGTTTTACACCAAAACAGTTGTTCTTTTTTTTTCTTAAAAGTAAAATGTTAAATTATTATACGAATTTTCAAATTTGTGAGAAAAATTACACAGTGAACAAATAGTAAAATGTAATAATGAAATTAAACAATTATTCCAAAACGGAATAAAAAAACCAAAGCTAGCAGGACAAATTCAAAGAGTTAGATTTGCTATGAGTCAAGCTCAAATCTAACAAACCAAGACTAGTAGAGAACGAGAGCCAGGCACCACGTACTACCGAAAGAAAGGCATCCTCAAACCTTGAAACAACGGTTCTTGCAGCTTCCCGTTCAGTCGAAACCAGACTGGGATGAAGAATCCGAACACAAACAAACTCAAAACACCCGACAGCTAAACTTTCGATGGCACAAGAGAGAACCACCGAGCAACAATGCCTTTGTTCATCGAGCCAACCTGGAATTGCCGCCTCTATTCCAATTCGCTGTGACCGTTTACACACATTGAACCAAAATCTCATACAGAGATAGCAGACCGAAAGATAGCTAACTCTCCGGTAGCTTAACTGCAGGAAAATGAACCGTCTGCTAGACCAACACTGCACGAGAACAAGAACATGGTCCAAACCAACTAACAAGCTTATTCAAGAATCGGATTACCTTATTTGAGAGAGATGAAGCTGTGGTCTTGTGGAGGATTCATGACTCGACAAAGATCTCACGGAACCAACGGAAAACTGCCCTAAAGAAGGACATGAAGAACTAAGAACACATCTGAAACGTGTGAACTGCCACACCACGCACCGGCGTGACCACCGCATGTTACCACTCAAGCTTGCCGGAGACATAGAAGCCGGCTCCTGAGAAGCTCCCATGCCCACTAAAAACCACCGGTAGAAGATGAAGAGACATATACTAGATCCGTGGAGCCTCACCACACTCAATGCTGAGCTCAAGAGCACCACCACAGTGCCACTAAACAGATCACACCGAGCACAATCAACATCTCAACAACCACCACACTAAGGAAGGTAAAATGTTTACGAACAGAGACTCCCCTAAGACCGGAGATGCAGAGCTGTGGAGGAGCTAGCGCCGTCCTCAAGCATGAAAACCTCCTGAATCTGAACCAAAAATCAGGAAATCACCTGATCTGGTCCAGAAGCACACCCAAATCGAGCTCATCAAGCCACAGAGAACAGAGTACGAGAAGACAGAAAGGACAACAAATACATGAACGAAGAAAACAACACAAAAAACAAGGTCCGGAAGTCACCAAAAGCATAACGGCGAACGCCGGTAGCGGAGTCATTTTTTATGTTAAAAACAAATGTTGATTTTTCGTTAAAAACAAAAGTTCATTTACTTTTATCATGTATAACATTTCATCAATACTATTAAAAATCATAACTTTTGGATCCAACTTATTCTTTAAATAGAATATTGAAAAATTATATATAATATTTTTGTCTAACACGTTACTACTAATAATTGTATACTCTAAAATCTAGCCTAACTATGAAAGACATTTTGTAATGGTTATGAATGCAATCTTTTAATTCTATTAAAAATATGAATAACTAAAACTAAACAATCTTAACATATATCTAATAACTTTAAATATTTATTTCCATATTCTAGTTATCTACCAAATAATTTCCAATATCGAATTAAACATATTTATTATAAATTTATTAAATTATCACAATACAAAATATCCTGCATCTTAAAAACTCATATCAATTCTACTTTATCATATTAAAATAGAATCACACATCTTCTTATGTGTGTGTTTTTAAGTTGAGCCATCTCTTAAAGATATTATATTTTTTATAATATCCAACAAAAATTTGCTCAATGTAGAAACTTTTTTAAAACATGTTTATTTCTTATACAAGAAAATATAAAAATATTCCCATTTATTTAACTACAATTTTTAATATATATTTTCATTCAAATATAATCTATTTTATTAAAAAATAATCATATGATATTTATGTGTGAATTGTTTTTTAAAATTGGACCATTTCTTAGAAACTATTAAATCTATGCTTTTATAAAATCCAAACAAAAAAATCTCAGTTTAGAACTTTATTAAACATGTTTATTTCTTTTACAAGAAAATTTAAAGATATTCCCAATAATTAAACTACAATATCCTTAAATAAATTTTCATTTTAAATATAAAATATATATATTTTAAAATTCTAACAAAATCGGTTGAAAAAGGTTTTACAAATCTTATTAAAATTTTTGATGTTTTCTTTAAGATAATTTATGTATTTCGTAATTAGTAAGAACAATATAAATTATCTAATCCTGTAATTATTTGTAAATAAAAATTAATAATTGGATTGTCTTAATGACTGTCTTAGTTTTGGAGTTTGCAAAGAAATTTAAGATTATATGATTTAAACATAGATAATTTTTGTAGAAGAAACTGATTGACTTGATTCATGTGATTTGAGTTCTAAACTGAAGGATTAATGTACTTAATTATGAACCACTGTTTTTCATATACCTTGATTTCATAATTTTTTTTTTTTGGATGAAGCATATTTCTTTTATTGCTTACAAACTGATTTACGTTATGTTATCTATTATTTTCTATTTTCTATCTAGTTTAATCTGATAACTATAGTTTATTGTGTGATCTAATATTTATGGATTCGTTCTAAATTGTGAAGTTGTTCTTAACAAAAATTTGAGCATATGACTATTCAACTGATGATTTTCCACTATTTATAGCGAGAGTCATCGTCATATATTGAAACTATCATACAATACAACTATTGTTCTAGTTCAAGAGCTAATAAATCAAAGTTGACAAATTGCGCAAGATTAGAGTCGAAATTATGAGGCAATATAGAGATATGATTGTTAACAAGGGAATAATTGGTTGGTACAAGTTTATGTTTGATTGACAGCAAATAAAATATTTGTTTTTTTATAACTTTCAGAAAACACATTCAGTAATATTTAGTTATAACCAGTTAAATAATAAACCCCTTGGACTCTCTTCATTCTCTCTCTTAACTTTCGGTGACTAAATTAAAAGTTCAGTTTAGCTCTCGTGCGTGCATGTCTTTATGCCGTCGAAGGAGGATCCCCTCCTCCTTTCCTATTTTTATTTGCACTTTTTTCCTCCTCCTTATCTCTCTCTGATATGATGGTCTCTCTAGAATTTGAGCTCCACCGGCGTAAGAACCTAGGCTGAAACTAGTGTTTTTCTTGGATCTGTGTTGAAACCGCAAGGATGGTGAGGTAGTGGCGGAAGTTGGAGTCAGCTTTTGGCTTTGCAAGTATATTTCCAATTTTTCCTTTTAGCATTGGTCCATTTGTTGAGACAGCAGCGAGTGGCGAAGGAGGGATGGGTTCTCCTTCAGATCTAGTGGGTGGTTTGTCAGATCTGCTCCTTTCTCGGTCTGGTGCGAAGTGAATTAGGATTTTGGTTGGTAACTTCATCTCGGTGGCATGGTGCGGTCCGACCTCTTTTTCGATTTCAAAAGTGATTTGGAGGTTCTCTCTTACCTCAAAAGCGCGTCCATTATGTCCAATCAGTGGTTGTCAAGCGCGTGTTGGAGCGGTGTGGGTGCATGGAGATTATCCAGTTGTGTGCTGGCGTGGTCGTCTATGACCACTTCACGGTTTCTCTAGTGGTCCCTTTCTCTTTTGATGTCCTCTACACGACTTTCGTCTTCAGATCCCCTTTGGTGCTGTCGGCAAGCTTCTTTGGGGCTAGCTCTTGTTTTCAGTGTTTGGGTGGTTCCGTGTGTCACCAATATCATCCCTTGAGTATTTGTGAAGTATTATGTATTTTGGTTCTCGAAATCAGCGTTTTGCAAGGTGGAAGCTGACTTGGGTTGGTCTCCGGTTTCCAGCTTTCCCTCAGTGATTCCTCTTGGTGAAGCAGCACATCTTACTGCTGGAAGTGATCTCTTGATCTCTCTCGGTAGTGCTGGTCACTTTACTTCTTTGCAAGTCTTGGAGCTTATTTGGAGACATGGCAGCGGTTATCTCAAACCGCTTTCTTAGTGGTCCAGTTGCTAATATGGCGGTCTTCAATCTCATTCTTGGTAAGTTTGGCTAAGAGCATAATGGAAGATGCGATTGTGATGAAGAGGAGAAAGTGGAAACTCATTTTCTCGCCTTGATTAACTGGGACAAGCCGCAACATGGATGTCGGATCCGGGGCTATAATAAGCGACTCGGCTGTGTATCCGTCCTTGTGTCGGGTCCGAAGAAGCAAAGTAACCGATTGGTATCCTTCGGAAGCTGAGTAGAGTAGTTCCGGTCATATGGATTTATTCAAACAGTTGTTGTAATTTTATGTTTATGTCCTTTTTAGAATGATAAATAAAACATTTTAACTAAAAAGTAATAATAATAATAATAATAATAATAATAATAATAATAATAATAATAATAATAATAATAATAATAATAATAATAATAATAATAATAATAATAATAATAAACCCCTTTATAATGAGTTTTGGGGTAATATATTGCATGAAAAGTCATGACCGAATCGGACGATATTCCTAAACTTGCTTTACTTGGAGGGGTTCAGTTTTCACTTTCCGTTGAAAATGAAATTTATTTATGCTAGATTATTTCTACACGTACAGTACAATATATAGTAAAGACGAACTATATAAAGTGATATGAAATTCACTTATCAAAGGTGATTTGTAATTTCACCATACTAAAAATAGCTCATTTTAGTTTGTTATTCACAAAAATAGTTCTTAAGGAAGAAAATGACCAAAATAAGTTTTTTTAGAAGCTATTTTTTAAAAATATACATTTATATCCCTAGGGTTAACTAATTTAGACTTTAGGGTTTAGAGTTAAGGGGTGGGTTTGGGGGTAGGGTTTCAAATTTAAAAAAAAAAATGAAAATTTTTTTAAAAAAAAATTATTTTGGTTATTTTATTTTTTTTAGAGTTATTTTTGTGACAAAAACATAAAAAAAGGCAGAATTGCCCAAAATAAAATACAAGAACTGTATTCTGAGAGACCTGAACAATGATATGAAACACTAAATACTAAGAAACAGCCAATGTTACCTGTAATGTTACCTGTATTTGTACTGTCCAAATCTTGTATAATGCATAATGTTTTGACAGGAATTAAAATAATACGTGATGGCGTAAGAGCATGTGACGTTTGATGATTATGATTAAGATGTTCCCGTGACCTGCAGACCAGCGGAATGTCCAGTGCAAAAAAAAAAAAACTTCTTTCGTGGAACCGTGCCCCAAGGAAATACAACCTACTTTTTAGATAATTGTACTTGTTTTTTTCGCCAGATAAAGATTGTAGAAAAATTTGTCTCAACTGATAATGAAATTGACTTCATAAGACACAATATGATTTTCTTAAAAATATATAATTGCTGACAAAAAAATATTAATTTATTATAGGGCAATTCTTTTAAATAGCCATTTTTAAGTTTTTGTCACAAAATAACCCTCAAAAAATAAAATGACCAAAATAAACTTTTTTTTTTTGAAATTTTGATTTTTTTTTTTTTTTGAAATTTGAAACCCTAACCCCAAACCCACCCCTTAACTCTAAACCCTAAAGTCCAAATTAGTTAACCCTAGGGATATAAATGCATATACATGAATTTTTTAGCTTCTAAAAAAAACATTTTAGTCATTTTTTTCTTTAAAAGCTATTTTTGTGACAAACAAACTAAAATAAAATATCTAAGGAAAATTATCTTTATTATATTCATTTAATAAGAGCATTTTAACGAAAAACTGTTTTATCTAAAATTGAGTAATGTTTTACTCTAACCCTATTCCATTGTTGAATAAAGAATAATGTAAAAAAAAAATTATTTTATTTATAAAATAAATTCAATTTTTATTTTATTATAGAGTGAAATATGAAATAGGGTAAAAATATTTTTTATTTTAAACTCTATTTTAGAGTAAATTATAAAGTATGATTAAAAATGCTCTAAATACATAACTACATAGGTCTAACTAATTTCTTACTTAATTTTTTAAATCATTTATGTATGTTTAAAGATGTTTAAATATACATCTTATATTTTATGGTGAACTAGGAGTAAAATTGAAAATGTTCTAAGTACAGAACAAGAACAACGCAGGTCTATGATGTTAACGAATTTAGCTAATTATTACTTAATTTATTTAAATCAGTTATTTCTGTTTAAAGATGTTAAAATATAACATCTTATATTTTGGTTAAACATAATATATGATAATTAAAATATTATTTATAATTAAATGCAGATATAATTTACTAGATCATATTTTTTATCTTATAAATAAAATTAATTATATTACGTGATAATAATTAAGAGTGATTTCACTAAATGTATTTTTGTAAATGAAGAAGAGTTTTATAACTATGGTATTTTATTGATCAAAAGTGTTTGTTAAGTATTACGAATTTTACCAGTAAAATAAATTTTTTTTTACACAAATGCTTTGTTTTCTTTTGTTCTTGTTGCTAATTTTGTGTATTGTAGTATTGTTGTATTGCATATGCTATCTACCTAGAAATAAACACAAAATGTTATAAGAATCCATTACAAACTAATGATTTCATGATGAAGATATATTGAAGTCTTATGACAACTATACAATGATTTTAATGTTTCTAAATTGCTGGTATTTTGAGATATATGTGTAAGTTAATTGTATATAAGTTATCATGCCAAAATAAAAATGTATTTTAACACTTATAAAAAACAAAAAGTAAAGCATTTTCAATCTTGGTCTAATTTTTATTTTAAAATAGAGTTTGGAAAAACATTTTTAACCCTACTTATTTTCACAATGTAATGAAATAAAATCAAAGTTAATTCATAGCAGTGTAATTCATTTATTTTTTGTTTATTATTCTATTATTGTTCTATAATAAAAGAGGAATACATGGACTAATAAATTTATCTTTTTGTTGATTATTCTATTTTTACTCTGTAACATAATAGGGTTAAATTAAAATTAACTCTATTGTGGAGTTAGTTCATTTTGAATGAAAAATAGAATTTACATTTGAGATGCTTTTAAATACATAGAGAAATCTATATCATATAGTATATTGGCTAGATAAAAAGTTTTTTTAAATTCCCTAGAAAGACAAAGCCTGCTCCACTTTCCACTCATGAGTCTTCCCCATATCCTTCCATGATCTTTCTCTCTGCCATACATATACACTCACATGTATAATGTATTATGTTATATATACACTCCCCAGCATACGTGTTTTCTTCATCTAACTTGTGAACCCACGACGGTGAAAACTCATATTTGTCTTCTACTCTCAAAAGTGATTCTGCTTCTAATTTTATATAAGAATTTAACCAAAAGCTTGACATGAACTGTCTACACCGATTAAAAAAGTTGGCAGTCGATGCCGACTATCAGATCCGCAGTTTATGTGTAAACAATAAACATGTTAATAATTGACTTGACTAGCTTGGTAATTAGTAAAAGAAAATTCTAATAATTGACTAGCTTGGTAATTAGTATTAAAAGACTAATATATACATAATTTATATGTTAATTTAATACTACCACATAAAGATGCATAGTTTGTACCTAACAAGCTTATATTTTACTTTGCATTCTTCTCATATTAGGTATCATTTATAGCGCTGATTTAACGCTTAAACTAATCATTGAGATTGACTTAACATTTCGATATTTTATTTAATGCCATTCTCTACAAAAATGATTAAATTTTGTTGCTAAACGAGATCAACGATATAATCACGTCGGTCTGAAATCCCGTATTATAATAGATATTCTTTCCATTATTATGCAATAAGCTATATTAAGAAGACCCATAAAAGATTATTGTAGCAAATTATGCAAATTTACGAAGCTTCCTAGATACCTATTCTCATTTAGGTTCATGAAAACTTCGTCTAAGGTGTGTTCCCGTTTTGAAAACTTTATGGGATGGAAACACGTTGGAAATGCAAGGAAATATGGGAAACAACTTTGTTTAAAACGTAAGAAGAAATATTAATCAATAAATATACGATGAGTTAGTGTAACTAATATATTAAATGATAATTTTAATTTATTAGAGGAAATTATTTGGATTATTAAAATTAAGTTGGAAGCAGTATTGTTTGACAAGTTTCAAGAAAATAAAAGTGAGAAATGTTCTAAATATTATCGTTGATGTTATAATTTTTAGCTAAATTATTTACTCCCTTTGTATCACTTTAAGTAATGTTTTAGAATTTTTATTTTGTTTAAGTGATGTTCTCACAATTCTAGAAAAAAATTAATGTCATTTGAAATTTGTAACCAATTACAAAATACTACATATTTTTTTTATTGGTTAAAATATTTTTTTTATGTTACCAAGATAAATTACATTAAAATTTGTATTTTCTTAATTTTTGTGAAATTTTTTTAAACACCTCTTAAAATGATACATAGAGAAAGTATTACTTATGTATGTTTGATAGTTTATTATATATTATACATACATTTTCAAAAGATTTACGTATAGAATTTTGAAATGTGTACCAATTACGCCAAATCCTATAATTGAATTGGAAAAGCCAAATTTTACATTAAAAATGCATAATTTTATCCTGCAAATAACTAATGCTCTAAATCTAACAATCTTTTTTTTCATGTGTTATTGAATCTAATTATAAGGCCAAAGACGTCATACCCATACAAAATATTTTATCAATAATTGGCATAATTTTTAAGATTAAATTTTAGATATTTGATTATTTTTTTTGTCAAAAACACCTGACCTCTTTTTGTTGGTGAACATGCTTTTGACAAAAATAATTATCCCATTATATTATGGTTCAATTTCTTCTTAAGGAACTAATTACTTGATGGATTGATGTGGGAGTTTTTGGGTGTAGCACTTTGATAGTACAAAACGAAGTCTGGGTAAATATTTGTGTGTGTGATTTTGCAAACAACAAACAAACCTAAACAAGTTAAATCACTCAAGAATGTACAAGTGAATCAATCACATATCAATCTTGACTCTAGGTTGCTAGTTTGATTCTTAATCCGTAACAGGAACTATAACGAGTTTACGTCCTAAGACATTTGCAGCAGGTAAAGATGATACGAAACTATAACGAGGTTTTGTTATTAATTAGCATAAGAGCCGAGTCCACCGTGCCGCAAGGCCAGAGTTTTAAATAATTGTGTACAATAAAATATAAATATCTAACTGAGGCATATTAAGGAAAATGTTTATAAACATTTTATAGTAATAATTTGTATACGTATACGTATACGTACACAAAAATGTGTATAAAAGCTTGAACCCATCAAACAAGCTTCTTCACAAAAACCCAAAACCTTTAGACACTTGTTTAATAAAAAGATGGGTTTCAACTTCATCTCTCTCCTTTTTCTTCCACTTATATTAGTGTTTATCTTGTCGGGATCCAATCAAGCCTTTGCTTCGGACAACACACTCCTCGTGAACTCCAACCACCGCAACAGCACGGCGGCCGGTGGGTTGTCGTCACTGAGGGGGAAGAAGCAGAGGAGTGGTTGTAACTTGTTCCTAGGCCGATGGGTTTTTGATGCTTCTTACCCTTTCTATGATACATCCTCGTGTCCTTTCATCGACGGCGAGTTTAACTGTGGCAAGCGACCTGACAAACAGTTCCTCAAGTACTCATGGCAACCTGCATCTTGCAGTATCCCAAGGTTTCTACTTAATTATACACTTATATGTTTTGTATATGTCCAAAGTTTTAAGAAAATAAAAATTGAGCTAGACACTCTACCAAACAAGAATTTGATTGGTAATTTAAAAATTTCGTTACACGCCATGGTTAATTACAACTTTTTTTCTTCTGTTAAGCACATTTTTCTTTCTTTTTTGGCTGAAAATTATAATTTTAATGAATATAATTTCTTATATATGATATATTGTATAATTATTAGAAGTTAGTGTTGGCATGTAAATTATTTTTTTTTGGTAGACCGCAAACTAACGTGGTTGTATAGCATTTCATTTAAGATCTTTTTTATTATTTTTACAAATGAAAATGAATGTTTATATAGTTTATATTTAAGTGATCAAGTGGGTTATTTAGTAAGAACAGTGTAAAGTGACAACGAGCTGTTATAAGAGTAAAATGTGAACGCATGATGATTAATGTTAATTACTTATGTTTTGGTTAATTACGTAATTAGGTTCGACGGTGCGGCGTTTCTGAGGAGATGGAGAGGGAAGCGAGTCATGTTCGTGGGAGACTCACTGAGTCTGAACATGTGGGAATCGTTAGGATGTATGATACATGCGTCGGTACCAAACGCCAAGTACACTTTTCTTAAGCGTACCCCACTCTCTACTATCACTTTCCAGGTCTGTTTTTTCAATTTAAAAAAAAATAAAACTATGTTCTTCGGATAAATACAAAATCTAATTATCAATCCTCACGAGGAATAGTTGTCATTAACGAAAATGAATTGTCATGTCATAAATACTGAATGCTTGTTAGTCACGGACTAAATATAATAATATTGTTTACAAAAGAATTGAAAAGGCTGTTTGGTGTAATCATACTTATTATCATATTGTTGTTAATGTTCGTCATAACATCCACTTGCCTAATATCTTTATAACTAAAGGAAAGTTTATTTGATTGTTGACAAAAAAAAAGTTTGTTTGATTCTTCGTCTACAATTCTACATTATGAGAAAAGTGACACATACCAAAGTATTAATAGGTATACAAGTTTTTTTTTTTTTTTTGGTATACAAGATTTCCGATAGACACATAGCTTTTCTTCTTATTTCGAAAGGTATTTATCATTTTACCAGAATTGTGAAAAGTTCTTTATCATTCGTCAATTGCGAAACAGAAAAGTATATGAATTGACATGTCTTCTTCAATTTTCATAATTCTATTATATCCATTTTTAAATTATATTAAGTTTTACACCACTTGTTTGCAACTGTCCTATGAAGATTTTTTTTTTTTAATTCATGAAATTATTTTAATAATTGAGAAACATTTTGACCAGAAATAACAATAAAAACAAATGAAAAACGACGTAATACGTAAAGGAGGTACACTAACAACAACTCCAACCAACAGTCCAACTTGTTCTTTCCTTTTCACTCTGTCTACTTTTCACTATTCTCTTTGTTCTGCGAAACTTTTTTCTTTCTTTTAATAATTATCTTCTTTTTAATGGAAATAGATATTTTGAATATTTAAAATTCTTGAATCTGATGTTTTTTTTTTATATTTAAAATTGAAAAAAAAAACAGGAATATGGAGTGACGTTATATCTATATAGAACACCATACATAGTGGATATAGCCAAAGAGAAAGTAGGACGTGTGCTAAACCTTGGAGCTATTGAAGGAGGTGCTAATGCATGGAAAAACATGGACGTTCTTGTCTTCAATTCTTGGCATTGGTGGACTCACAAAGGCAATTCTCAAGGGTGCGTATCAATAACAAACCACGTCTTTACTCTAAACCCGTTATATCCTTCATTCTCAGCGTTGAATCATTCGTCTTCTTGTTCTTTTAGGTGGGATTACATTAGAGATGGGTCGTCTTTGGTGAGAGACATGAACCGTCTTGATGCATTCTACAAAGGACTTAGCACTTGGGGTCGATGGGTTGACCAAAACGTCGATACCACCAAAACCAAAGTTTTCTTCCAAGGCATTTCTCCCACCCACTACGAGTAAGTCTATTTAATAAGTTCATGTAAGATTTTGATAGTGTCACAATATAGAGATTATGTAAATGCATAAGCAAACGCAAACCTTTGAGATGTATTTGTGTCTTCTTCCTTGTGCGTGTGTCAGGGGAAGGGAATGGAACGAGCCAAGAAAGAGTTGTACTGGGCAAATGCAACCTTTGGGTGGATCAAATTACCCAAGTGGTCAGCCTGAATCTGCAGGAGTTGTGTCCAAAGTGTTAGGAGCGATGAAAACTCGTGTGTTCTTGCTTGATATCACCACTCTGTCTCAGCTGAGAAAAGATGCTCATCCTTCTACTTATGGTGGCGATGGAGGAAATGATTGCAGCCATTGGTGCCTCCCCGGGTTGCCAGATACTTGGAACCAACTTCTCTATGCAGCTCTGTCCATGTGAACTGAGCTATAAATCTCTACAAAGAAAGTACAAACACACCTTTGTTCTGTAATTACATTCTTGGAGGTGCAAAGAAGCTGACAGTTTTACTTTGGAGGTGGTCTTTAAGTGAAGACTAGGATCACAAAGAAGATGGATTGTAAAGCGCCTTTTATATTCTTTTCGTATTGGAGAAAACAATAATCTATAATTTGTCTAATATTGTGTGATGTAACAGAAAGAGATTAATAAACAAAGGAGACATTCTCAGTCTAATAACTAGTGAAGAGCAAATTGAGTAGATTTTGATGAAATATTTGAATCACCTAAGAAGCAAGCAACCATTTTGACATAGTCATAAAGAACACAAAGGCTTGTAAGCTCGCAACATAAAGCACCCAAGATCATAACTGACTTTTCTCTGCCATCACTAAAAGTTGTACATCTTAAACCGGAAAGATTCAACGTGAAGTTATCTTATACAAGAAAAAGAAACACCATTTACGTTGGGCAAGAGGAAAGACCATGAATTCTATTACAGAAAACTTGACATTTGAAGAGCCCTAGATAAGAGGCATTCTATTCAAAGGGTTTTCATCTGATTTGGGGAAATATTGAAAATTCAAAGTCATGATGGGTTTTGTATCCCTCCAGGGAATTTGAATTTTTTTTTTTTTAATGAAAAATACCCTAGAATAACCTTTAACCTTTAATTTTTGGGGTTAGAGTTTCAAATTTTAAACAATGAGGATTTGCACGCGGTTATCTTTCGATTTCCACATTGTTTAACTATGGTGTCAAACACGCAAGAACAAGAAGAAGAGACTAGTAGCCAGCCTAAACCGCAACATTCAACTAGAACGCCGCTTTGAGCAAATCAGTTCTTCATCCACCACCTCCACGTTAACAATCCTCCCACTTGAAAGAAAAAGGAACGAATAATTATGAAAACGTAGTAGATAAATCTAATTACAACAAAAAAATGTTCCGAGAGAAGTGTTAGTCATCATAGGAGGACCTCCTAGACTATATACGACCATACAACTAATGCTAACATCAAAATCTCAATCGAACCTCCTTAAACTTCCAAACACATATTTAAAACTAAATCGAGCAGTAGCACAAAACAAAACTTCAACTCTAATTTCTACTTAAAGTCTCAAGTTTTCTTCTAAAAGGACAAGAACTTCGTTTAGATTCATGAATCATGATAGAGGCAAAGTTACTAGGGGCAGATAGACTTCACCTTGTAGGGATTCTACAAGGCTCGGATGAGAGAAACAAGGCACCTTTCCTAAATGTAGGAATTGAATTAGAAGAAATTGCATTCTTACAGGCCTTCATCCCCGCACATGTCACGTCTTGCCTGTTTCATGTCAAGAAGCAAAATACCAACGTACAAGATGATTTTATCACGCCTAATGATGCAAATATGGATGAGTCACATGATTAATTCGTATAATGATAGTGAGAATATATACACTCCAAATCCATATGATACATCTGCTGCACTAGTGCCTCTATTTGCATTAGCAATTGACTGGTGTCAAGACAATCTGACAGATCTCACACATAGGCTTCCCTAAGAATCATTTATGAAACAATACGACTAAAAAGAAGTCATTGTCCCAATCATTCATCTCAAGTTAGAGAGTACATAACTTTTAACAAATGTCACCACTGATATAATCTAACCGAATTAGAATATGTCAAACACATACAACTATTTAATCATCGAATATAAAATTCAACTGTTACATAGCCTTTCACTTGAATGAAAACCCACAAACTTTTTGCAACACTCACTGCATGTAATAAGGATGGTTTTCTAATCAAGCTATCATTTAACTTCAACGTGGCAAGTCTTATATATGCATCTTTTGATCATTGTATGAAGGTGAAGGTGTCCGTTAAGTTAGCGAGACAATACATTATATTAAACCTAGCAAGATGAGTTTTGAATTTTGTTTTACAGTTTATGAAAATGAGAATCATAAGCAATACATATAGAGGATAATATAACCATTGATTAAATCGAAAGTAAATGGTTTGATGAAAATAAATGAGCATCACAAAATAAGAATATGGAGGAGGAACATATATAGTGGAAACAATGGTATTTATTCTTTCTTTGCCATGATCTCATTCTTTAATTTCCACCTCCTTTCACTTAGTATGAACGACATTTTGTCCTCCACTTTGTGAACCAAGATTCCTTTAAATATATTCTTTTTCATTATTGTTAGCGACTAGAAACAAACAACAAAACATATTGTTGATTCCGGTACGTTGCTAATCGCTACTATATACGGTCTTTTCATCAGGTTGATTCACATGTTGAGCTGAGATAATAAGAAAGTTAGTTCAACCGAACTTAAAAGTAAAAGTCATGAACAAATTTATATACCAAACTTGGCAGTGGTCTGTATGCGCACTAGCATTTAAGGCTGTGAAAATGAGATTTGTTGATTCACACGTTAAAACGAAAGAAAAAACAAGTTACTTCAACCGAACTTAAAAGTCAGTCTTCATATGAGTATATCTATACAGTAATCATCCGCTAATAATAGTTAAAGACGTGCCATTCACGTTCTTTATTAATTAGACTCAATAATTAATTAAGTCAATTTTTAATATACTTTTTTTCTGTTAACCGGGGTATCAGGATCAAAGCCTAACTAATCCTATTGGTGGAGGAACAATAACAACATCAACGATTAGTCCGGTCCAAGTTTTATAATGAAACTTAAGATATAGTTTTATTTTCATCTAACCAAACACCAGAAACTTAGTTTCTAGCAAAATTAAACTCAAGACTGAGAGGTTTAAGCCTTGTCCCAAACTAATCCTTACCACTAATGCTATCACTGCATGGTTAATATTTATCGCAACTTCATCTATTTAACCAAGCATGTGTCCTATATTCTATTATGTAAACACTCTAGAAAAATCACGCTCCAACACATAGTTTATGTGTGTGTATATATTTGTGCGTAAGGAAGAAGGATCCGACCAAACTGCTCACTAAAAAACTCTGTTTCAAGTTTACTTCCATGGCACGTCTTACTCTGTTCCTGTCCTTTCTCTCTATAATAGCTTTGATCTCTGCCGTGAACTGTCGTGTTTTAAATTCCTTTTCTGAGGATAAATCAATCTTGATCTCCTATGGAGATCAAGATAGATCCAGCTATGAATTTCTCACTCTAAATCCGCAAAATCGCGTTTCCAAGAATGCTTGTGTGCATGTCTACGGGTTTCTGCCATGTGCAGACAGTGTTGCAGGATATGTCTTCCAAGTTTTCTCCTTTGGTTGTCTCTTGATTATCGGTGAAAACTTCTTGTCTGAAGGAAGAACTAAGCTCTTTGTCATCTTCGAGGTCGGTTTCTATGGCGGAATTGTATTCCCTCTCCTTACAATGTTCACAAGAATAGCACTTATTCTCTGTAAGAAGAAGTCATTTTCTTCTTTAGCTTTTATAATTATTTTTTGACTATGATGTAAAATTAAGCCTTGTTTTGGGTTTGATCTCAGCGTCTGGACTAACAGGAAGCCGTGAGATTGCAAACTCAATGGTGGATAATAACGTTGGAGTTACTGTGGCATACACTGTCTTTGCTTTGACTATGCAGTGGGGAGCTTTGGTTTTTGGTTTGTCTGGTTTAGGATCAGATCAGTCTATAAGAAAAGGAGAAGTCCAGAGAATCTCTTCTGTAAGATCTTCTACTTCTTCTTCTTACTTTGAGTCTATAGCTTCATGATATGACCTTTTAAGACATTCCATACAGGACACAACGATTCCAAGAAGACAATACATAATGAAGATCGTTGCTGGTATGTTTTAAATCTCCTGGAATCATTCTTTTCTTTAGAAAACATTAATTTGGTGCCTATTTTTTGCGGTTTTCCATGCAGAAGCTAGCGTAAAAGCAGATCCCAAGAACAAGAAAGCAGCAGGGATCATGCTTCTGACTTTATTGCCTTTCGTCATGGTCACACTTTCAGAGATATTTGATTCCAAATCTTGGAAAGATCGTATAGTTTTGATCACTCTGATAATCTCTGGTTCTGCAACTGTTGTCTACTTTCTTTATTCGGTATATGTCACTCCCAAAAAATATATGCTACACTCCAAGATCCATATGTATGGTAATCTAACACGCTTTTGCCTCAGTATTTTGATAGAGCAGACCAAGAGAAGAGCTTAGATCACGCAAGGTTTGAGCTCATGTCAGTAGTACATAAGCATTTGCAGAATTTTTCACCTCAAAACTTTATAAAAAATGGACAATTAAGTAAAGAGAGCTTGCAAAGGTTTTATTCCAATCTTAAGCACCTTCCACTATTTGTTAATCGGTTTTGAGATGGAAACTTACTGGTTACTCATGCAGATTGTTTGCAAAAATAGATGTAAACAAAGATGGAAAGATCCAAGTATCAGAGCTTAAAGATCTGACTGTGGAGTTTGGGATGTTAGGAAGAATGAAGTGTGACATACATGAGCTTGCTACAACATTGCTTGCTGATTTCGATTGCGATAGTGATGGTGAGATAGATGAGATTGAATTCGAGAAAGGGATCTCAAAATGGCTCAAACAGTACAAGTTTAGTTTCGATAGCACCGAGTGTCAAAGAGATAACCGAGCTGTAAGTACACTACAATTTTCCTCAATTCATGTTGAACTTGTTTGATTAGATTAAGACAATGTAAGAAGTGTTAATGTCAGGAGGATAGAGTTTTGAAGATGGAACAACCAAAGGAAAGTCTTGTTGCTAAGTTGCTATCGCAGAGAACCATGAGAGCTACCATTGAAGTTATTGTAGGGATTCTAATTGTCCTCTTTCTTGCAACTCCTTTCATGATGAACATCGAGCTTTTGTCTAAATCAGCTGGAGTTCCTTCCTTCTATGTTGTGTTTGTGGTGATCCCTTTGGCAAGAAACCTAAGAAACGCTTTGTCTGCTCACTTCTGTCGCAAGAAAGACAAGGCTAGAGTCACATCAGATACATTCTCTGAGGTTAGTTCATCCAAAACTCCATTTATTTTTAACTAGTAAATCTCAATTCTCTGTGATGTTATAAATGAGTATATGGTTTGTTTTTTGTAGATATACAAGGATGTTACGATGAACAATCTGCTGGGAATTTCGATTATCCTGGCGATTGTTTACACAAGAGGATTGACTTGGGACTACTCAACTGAAGTTCTCATTATTGTGACCGTTGGCCTCATAATAGGCGTACCTGCATATGTTAGATCAACTTATCCGTTTTGGATATGTGTTTTGGCATTTGCTCTGTACTTCTTCTCTTTAGTCCTTGTCTATCTCCATTTCACCTCTCTAGACAAGAAGGGAACGTTCACCTCTAACATGTATAGTCACTGAATGTTTCACCTCCCTTTAAATCCACACTAGGTATTTTGAAAATTCCATCTGCGTTGTATGCTTACGAGCTCTTTGGTGTTAAAAATTCCAAGATAGAATGATGTTTCAGATTTTGTTGATATGAATAGCAAATGATTCACTTTGGTCTTGTCACCAAGAGAATGTTCCAATAACTGAAGAAGGCCAAGTTTGTTCTCAGGGTCGAATATTTAATAGGGACAAGAAACATTCCAATAAATACCTAAAGCTTTAAAGTTTCAAAATCATTCATTGAATTCAAATACACATCGATTGCTTTTCATGCAAGTAAGGTTTCTGAATACGCGTTTTTCGACCTCCTAAGTTCTGTGAAACTATGTTCAGACAAAAAAGAACGACATTAAGGTAATGTAGATTATGTTTGTCTATTAAAGAAAAAAAAAAGCAAATACAAAGCCAAATATTTGGCAGATCTTTGTTTAATGTCCCAAAAACAACAAACTGATATAAAGATTCGAAGTTTCAAAAAAAAAATTACTTAAAAGACGAACTGTTTATAACTTAAGGCGAAGATCAATGCCGTGATCAGTGACTGTGTCATATCTCTCGGTTCTCAAGCTAATAGATAGATCTTGATGGTCAATAGTCTCCTCATTCGCCGGCAAGAAACTGTAGAATGGTTTTCTGTTTGAGGAACTATTAGCACTGCTCCTCTGGGGCATGCTTTCAGGATTAAACCCGTCCTTCTGTTCACACTAAAAACAAAAAAAAAAGAGAGGATGAGAATGAAGCTAAACTGATCAACCAAACTGATAGAAAAATATATAATAAACTGCATTACATGCATGAAGCGCGGGAAACTGAGTGAAGAATTTGGTATAATTGGTGGTGAAGGAGAATCAATGGTGATTGGATTTCTAAATGTGGTTCCTGAATCTTGAAAATGATTTTTCAATCTCTGGTCAAGGGGCCTGATTTGTTTACCATTTCTGAAAAAATTTAAAAAAAAATGTCAAAAGTAAGGTAATACTTGAACATTTCTAAGCATGTGATACGTAGCGTATGACTCAAGAAAATGATTAAACATAAAAAAAAAACAGACCTGGACATGGTTACCGTCGGTCCCACGTCACATCTCGATGACTCTGCCATAACTTGCCATGGCCTTTTTGCAGCCACGATCTGTTCAATAATAATCAAAAGAGATTACTAAGAATTAAATTTAAATTAATTATTATGATTTTGTTTTTAAAGGATTTAAAAAATAATAATTTGCCTTTTTATCGTCATGGCAAGATGTTTGGTTTGGAGGGTGCTCTATAAACTGATAAAACCCTGGATTCGGTAGATTCATCTGTAAACACACACACACAAATATTAAAAAAAAATCACTAATGAAAATAAATAAATCGATTTTAAAAAATTTCATGGAATATTTACCGGTGGGAGATAGTGAAGACAAGAATCGTGATTCCTTTGAAAAACTGGAGCGGGAGGGATCAAATCATTAGGGAAAGATCCGGCTGTAATATAAGACGGGAACGGGTAAACCGGACCAGTTCTCACGGTGGTGGTTGGATGAATAATGGACGGAGGTTTTTCCGTCTGAGGAGGAAGTGGTGTGGAGGTGGAGATGTGTTGTTCTTCGAGACGGATCTTCTCGAGTTCAGCGACACCAGGACCTCTTCTAGGAACTCTTTTTCTTCCATTGTTATTTTGCTTCTGTTTTTTCGGACAAGAACCTGAGTAATCATCTCCATAGTTTCCAATGCTTGTCTTGCTACACATTTTATTATTTCTTTCTATGTTTTGTGGTATCATATTAAACAGAGAGACATGATTGATAACAACTTATATAAGAAACGGAAGAAAATGTGATGGAGAAAAATTTGTGGCAAAAGGAGAAAGAAATAAAAAATCATTAAAAGTAGGAAAGATTAAAGGGAAGTAAATCTGAGATGAAATCGCCTCTTGTTTCGTAGTGAGAAAAGTTCTAGGGATTTAAGGAATTTTCAAACTCCATGTTTTTAGCTTTCTTAAGATCTCTCTCACTCTTGTTATCAACAACACCTGGAGAGAGAGATAGTTCATGAATCCATTTTACTTCCGTGAATTTCTCTTGGAATTAGTTGTTTGTGTATACTTTCTTTAGTGTGATGTATTCATTGGAGGAACTCTCACAAATGAAAAAAACATGTAAATGTAATTTGAATGATTGTTGTATATGTTTCATTTTGAAAAAGGACTTTGGATTTGCATGATAATTAAGACCATATCTTAGCTAAATTTAAACTATGGGTTCGAATGACAACTTGCAAACCAAATACAGTATGATCCTAATACTAATAAAACTATATAAATATATGTTTATGTACACGATGTAGTATATAAACATAAAATTTTGCCAGATTTGATAGTTAGTATAAGTTAATTATTTAGAATTTGTATTTGTATTTTTTTTTTAACTTTAGAATTTGTATTTGCTGACAAAAACAAGATATGTTTTATATGACCCTATACTAGAAGTCTAGAATCAACGGTTGGTGATATCAATTTTGTTGTAAACTACAGGGGATGTGCAATTAAATTTTATGAAATTAACGTTAATAAATCAAGGGTCAATCTATAAAAAGGGTAGACGAAGTGGGTTTATCCGATCATTTAAAATTTGTATGGGTTTATTGCAATTTCGTAAGTGGATAAAAAGACTTCCTACTTTTGAAGCTGCCGATCATCAGATAACACTTGTATAAACTAAAATTAGGGGATTTCCTTAACATATTTATATACTACATGCATATTATTCTTCGGGAAGCTGAAGATCATCAGAAATCGTTTTATAAATTGGAATTTTGGGGGATTTTCTCAATATATTTGCATTTGGGTTTAGATACCACTTGAGCTAGTTTCCATAAGTTTCTAGTCATTTAACTCTTTTATTTCTATTAGATTTGTTATTGAGGTGGAAATTTCTTCTTGCAACAGCCATCATGTTATATACCTCACATAATGAGGGAAAAATATAGTTGACATCATGGTCCCGTATGTACACATTTATGAATCGGCTACTTGAAACTTTTTTTTTGGTTGATTATTGGAAAGTTATATATATGTGTGGTTTTTTGTTCAGGTTTTGTTTTGTTTGTGTAATAATAATAATAATAATATTAATGATAATAATAATAATAATAATAAATAAATAAATAGTAAATAATAATATAAATTCAATATTCTCACCAAGAAAATAGATTTGTTAAATTACCATTTGTTGCAGGTATCATAATTTGACTATTTGTAATCAACTTGTTGACCACGGGTACACGTACAAATAATATTTGAGGGCTACAGATCAAAATATATTTTGGTCACCCTATTTGGTAGAATATATAATCTGGAAATCCAGAAAATTAAGTCAAATATCTAAGAAAGGTAACAGTGTAATTTCTGTTTTAGAGATTTTAATGAAATGCAGCGAACAGAGAAATGTTGAATTCATTTGGTCAAAAAATAAAATTATATCTAAAGTTGACATACTATAGAAGGCATTTTTTTGTTGAATATGTAATAATTGTTTTGATGCATGTAATTAGAAACGAGGATAAAAGAAAGAAGCAAATATTCCAGCTTGTTATGCCATATAACATGAACCTTTTTGAAGTTAGTAATTAACTCATTTTTCAAAATACGAAAGAATATATCTTACTAGAAGCTTAAAGATTACATATCAATGTAGCCAATATTTCATTTTATGCGTAGGATATCTATTTACCAACTAAGAACGAGAATATAAGATAAATATTTTTTTAAAAATAGAGAAAATAAATAAGTAAGAATACCGTTTTTTCATTTTTCTAAATAGGGGCATAAGGATACCGCATTTACTGGTGATATATAGGATAATCACACAAAATCCCATACTTAAGGAATGGATTTTGTATAAATAACGATAACTAGATACTGGTTCGTACTCTGTGAATGTTTGTTTTCACTTTATTTATATATATATATATATATATATATAATATTTTTTTATGGTTTACATGGTTAGTGGTTTATATTTTTGACATTAACCACATATTTAAATGTTTATATGATTTTTGAACACATAATTTAATAATATACATGATGTAATGTAATATAAGATAATTGAGATTTCATTATTTTCATGGAAAAAAATATGCCGATTAAAATAATATATGTTATTAGATACTTTGAATTTCCAAATTTAATATTTTAATATTGTCAACCAAAAATATTGCACTAAATATGTTAGATTTTCTAAGCTTTTTTATTATTTTTGATTGTTTCAGTCAAAATTTTATTGTATTTATTTAAATTAAATCTATGGTATATTTTTCACTAAATTAGGTAGATTTCAAAAAAAAAAAATTAGGTAGATTTCCTAAATTGTTTTGATTTAATCTGAAAATATGTCATTTTGGAAAAGTCACTTTTAAGATCAATCAAACTAAAATATTTTCACTTTAAAAGAGAGAAAGATAAAACAATACATGAATATAATAATAAGTTATAATTTTTTTTTGAAATATCATAATCTTCTAGTAATATGTCACATATTACATAAATTTATCCTTAAATTTTAAAACATATGGACTACGATCATTCTTGTTTATATTAATTACTATTTAAACATAATTAACTGATATTTTATTTACTAAAATTGCATATACTCGTATACTCACATCTTAAATCATTACCTTTTTCACTTGCTTGGCCTTCATTATTGTTAATATTTATCTACATAAATATAATAATATATTAAAGACCATAGAAAATTACATTATTGGTAAACGTAAAGTTTAAAAATAGGACAATTCTAAAGAATAATCACAACAATATGATCATTATTAACATCAATATATTGGATGGTAAGAGTACTTACTTCATATGATCAATGTAGTTTACATTCATCTACATTATATAACAAACACATTAGTATACTAATGCTATAATAAATATATTAAAATAATAATATTGGTAAGTAGTACTATACATATTGCATCTATACTTACATCTTCCTTCATTTTCCTTCTACATGAATGTACGAATGATATTATACGAATGATATATAAAGACCATAGAAAATAATAATATTGGTAAGTATAAAGTTGCATTATATCACAACTAAAAGAATGGTCACATTAATATGATTAATATTAAGAACAATATATTAGACGGTAATTAAGAATACCCACTTCATGATAAATTGCTCTTTTCAATGGTTTTGTATTCAATATAGATAATATTTATTTGCATTATATAAGAAACACATCAGTGTATGAATGATATCATGGAAGTTTCACCAGTAATAATAAGAAATGAAGAGCATACAATAAACATACAATTGTTTGGAAGTTTTAGTTCTGAGTAGTTAAGAAATGATCTCGATTCATTATATAGAAAATATTTAGCAGATGAAACATTTATAAGAAAATTTAAAAACAATATTAAACTATATTTCATATATATTAAAGAAATATTTGTGTATAGCATTCCTTAAAGGAATATATTTCTTTACCATATTATTTTGAAAAAGATTTACTCATATTTTGAGATAATTTCGGTGATAAAAAATAGAGAAATTCCCTTAGATAGCCCATTTTAGTTTGTTTATCACAAAAATAGTTTTTAAGGAAGAAAATGATCAAAATGTTTTTTTTTGAAGCTAAAAAATTCATTTATATGCATTTATACCCCTATGGTTAACTAATTTGCACTTTAGGGTTTAGAGTTAAGGGGTGGGTTTGGGGTTGGGGTTTCAAATTTCAAAAAAAAAAATAAAAAAAATCGAAATTTCAAAAAAAAAAGTCTATTTTGGTCATTTTATTTGTTGAGGGCTATTTTTGTGACAAAAACTTAAAAAGAGCTATTTAAGAGAATTGCCCTATAAATATAGGAATTTGAAACATAAAAATATATCATATAGTATGTATTTTATGTATGCTAATTTGGTCTTGAAATATATATCTTAAACTAAATCATATATGTCTGCAAACATAAACTCTAAACCAAAAATAATAGTACATGTTACATTTACTATGAAATCACATATAATGGCACTAATAAAACTTTATGTATCCAAACGACATATGAAACTTAAACCATACCATATGATTTGTATATATAATAAATTTTACAATAAATAATATTCAAAGCCATACCATATGATTTGACACAATAGTTGAAAACCAAACCGATAATAAAGGATAACAACCTAGCGAGTTTTAATTAAGATAATCAGGCGATAGAGTAACACAAACCAAGATTAAAAATATGGCAATTAATAATGGTTTAGTGAAGCTGCATTAGCCATTTCAACAAGTTTAGAGAGACTAATCTTATATGGCAATATGTCATATTTGAGTCATCAATACATGTTCTTTCCAAATCACATTTTAGAGTTAATCAAATTAACACAATTACTTAATTGTGTTTTCAATTAATAGTATAATTATATAATTACATCCTTAGAGCATCCGCAACCGTGTACTCCGCAAGGATTCCTTATTTTTTTTTAAAGATTTAATAAAAATATAAATAAATAAATAAATATCAACCAATCGTGGATCACCACGTGTCGCAAATAGTGCAAGGATCAATCCTTAATTAGGGATTTTAAGGATCGAATCCTTAGGTTTTGGTGGAACCCACTGATTATTTTTTCGCTAAGAACTCTCCCTTAAGAACTCCTGTTGCGGATGTTCTTATTAACTCTGATTGTATTTGGACTCAAAAATCGCATGTAAAATAATATTTTTGTTAAAAACTATTCGAAAACACATTAGACGTAACATGTGTGGTCCATCTGGGTTTAGCGAATTAGTGGAAAAGCGAAAACTTTGAAGAGTACTCAAAAAATATTTTTTTTGTAGGTTTAATATAATAACTATATATATTAAAATATTATTAAGTATCATACAATATTATATATATATATATATATATAATATTTTAATATATAATATAATATGTTCAAACTACAAAATTATATTACAAAACATAATTATTAGTTTTTAATTAGTTTAGTGAAACATAATATTACTTTTACTAATTGGATTATTAAATTAATAAAATAAAGAGAAATTTCCTTAGATAATTTTTTAGTTTATTTTTCATAAAAATAGTCTTCAAGGAAGAAAATGACCAAATAAGTTATATTAAAGAGTATAAAATGCATTCATATGCATTTATACTCTTAGAGTTAACTAATCTAAACTTAGAGTTTAGAATTAAAGTGTGGGTTTGGAGATGGGGTTTCAAATTTCAAAAAATAAAAAATAAATATTTAAATTTTAAAATAAAAAAGATTATTTTGATCATTTTATTTTTTGAAGACTATCTTTGTAACAAAAACTTAAAAAGTGTTATTATAGAGAATTACTCTTAAATAAACTATTAAAATGGATAATTTAGTCAACTTATTTGTTCATTTAGATATAAATCAAAGATTAACGTTTTGGGCTAGGTAGATTTTAGTTAATTAAACATCTATATTTTGTTATTCCACGCTCTAGACAATTTTTATGCGGGTTAAGGTATTGTTCAATCGAATTGGATAAAATTGTCAGATTCACCTTACGTCAAGAGATTTTGCGGCTGCGAAACGAGTTTTGGAAACAGAGGTAAAATTATTAAAATAGTAGTTGTAGTCCATATAAAAACTTGCGGATCCTAGAATCTACATTCTGCTATATGTAGATTTTACAGCACGTACTATATGTAAAGTAATGATTTTTTTGTTTGTTCATTACTTTATTTTTAACTCTATTTTAAAATAAATTATAAAATGGAGTTGAAGATGCTCTGATGTACTATTAACAAGCTTTACATATTTTTAAAAAAAATTATAGTGAGATAAATAAAAATGATTATAATATTGTGGGTGTTTTTTTTGGTAATGAATGCCATACTATTTTGTTTTCACTATCCACTATTGCGTTATCGGATCCTAATGCTGAAATTCCTTTAACCCAACGGAATATATTTACTCTTCTATTTCCTTAGATATATGTAAATTCCTTTTCTCATTACGATTAGGTTAAGAACTTTTGGTTTGTTTAAATACATGACTTTCTTCATATTATTATACATCATACAAACTCGGACATTCATCTAAACACTGTTCTTACAAATAACGATGTCTGACGCTTCGTTGTCAACTCTGGAGTCTATTTACAATGAGTTATTCAGAATAAATCGCCAATTGGTTGAGCTTTCAAGAGGGTGTGAAGAGCTACTGACCAGGATACGTATGTTATCGGACAGGATAACGGAGATTAATCCTGGTGATTACATCGACGATGCAGCTGAGTACGACGATGCTTTGCTTCAGAATTTAGAGGAAGAAGACGGTGGTAGTGGAGGAAGGAGAGGAGCACCACCAGCTGCAATATCAGCGATTGAGGCGTTAGGAACTTTCGAGGTGGGTTCTTCTGAAAAGACGATAATGGTTTGTGCTGTGTGTAAGGAGCAATGGTGATGGGTGAGGTCGGGAAGAAGCTTCCGTGTGGACATTGTTACCATAGGGACTGTATATTGCCATGGTTAACAACAAGAAACTCTTGTCCTCTTTGTAGGTTCCAGCTTCAGACTGATGATCCCCAGTATGAGAGCATGGAGAGACGAAGAATTGACGATTGAAGAGGAGGTTAATAACTCAAAACATTAGTAATGATTCTTGTTTTTATTTTTCTGGGTCAAACTTTTGTAATTTTTTTTACATATTAGAAAAACAAATAGAGAGAAATTTTATTTTCTCATATAATTTCAAACGTGGAAATTACATTCGAACAATAAAGATTCAAATTCTAACAATTGATAATTTTATTGAGTTTATTTAGAGTTTCTACATCCGATAACATATATATACGTAGGCCTGGGCGTTCGGGTACCCGTTGGCATTCGGGTCGGGTTTTTCGGATTTCGGTTCTAAAAAATAACAGCATATAGGTTCCATTCTAGATATTTTCTTACTACGGTCCGGGATCGGATATAACTTCTCGGATTCAGATCGGTTTTGTAATACAATCTAAAACTCACAAAGTAACCATATATCATTTGGGTTCGGTTTTTTTTGGATCGGTTCGGGTTATACTGAAATAAAATTTAAAAATAAAAACAATAAATCATAAGAAACATAAAGCATCATCATCCGACATAATAAAAACATAACTGAAAATCATTCCTCAAAGTGAAACTGAGTACAGACTACAAAGGTTTAATAACTGAAGCATCATCATCCGACATAATAAAAACAACAAACTTAATATTTTCAAACAGAGTGACATAAAGAAAAGCAACAAACAGAACATACACATGACAAAGTGAGAAACATTGGAACAATTTTGAGCTTAGAAGTACTTCAAAAATCGTACTACTCCTGCGGTCCTGCCAAAGAAAAGTGTGAAAATCAAGCCAAAAGAAACTAAACACAGAAGCCAATCATTGTAAACTAAGGGGTTATTAGTGCAAAACCTTAGAAGTGAAGAGACTCTTGATGTCATATAGCATATTCTGATGCAAAGACAGAACAAAATAAATCAATACACAAACAAAACAAAAGCTAAAACGTTAGAACTTGTAAAAAAGAATATGACATACCTCTCTCAATTTTTTCTTGTTCTTCAATGTCTTCAAGGATTTGTGCATTAGTAAGGACTCTTGACTCACATTGAATGTCTTGCTTAAGCCATTGTTCAGTACACATCAATACCTCAACCATAAAATGAGTAAGGCAGCTTCGAGATGGGCTTATGATCCTTCCACCCGTACTGAAAGCACTCTCGGATGCAACAGAAGAAACCTGCAGTGCAAGGACATCCTTTGCAATCTGTGAGAGAATTGGGAACTTGGTACAATTTCGCTTCCAAAATGAGAGGACATCATACTCAACACCAGGCATCAACTGTGGATTCTCAACTCCTTCTTTCAAGTATATATCCAGCTCGTCCCGATTGTCTTTTACTCCAATCTCATTAAGCATCTCCTTGTACCTTCGGTCGATTCTCTTGTAACCTAAACCATCATCATCGACATCCATACTAGCCATGCTCAGCTCCCGACTACAAGAATTGGATCGACTGTTGCTATTTTTTTCTTCATCAGGTTTCTCACCAACTGACTTCCCATATCTTTCACCATACTCATTGAATAAACTGCGCAAAATACCAATCACTGAATCATACATTGCTTTCCCTTCCAAACTGTCCTTCCCATAGAGCTCATCAAAACACAAGCTTGCAAGCACCATCTTCTTTGTTGGATCAAAAACTGTTGCCACGATTAACATCTTGTTGATGTTCTTCATCCCATCCCAGTATTTGTCAAACTTTTTATACATCTCCACAGCCTTACCTTTCAGCTCATGATCTCTGCTCTGACTTAAGGCCGTAAGGTTGGTGGCTATGTTCACAATCTCCTCATAACACTTGTAGGCATTGACTGTTGTTGAGGCAGACACGACCAGTGTGGAGTTATAGAAGATCACTAGGAACCGACCCAATCTTTCTATTGCTTTCCAGTCAGTGTATTGAGGAGGTCCAGTTCTCTTGCTTCAGTTATCCATCTCCAAAAAATAATCATTGTACAGTTTATCTTCTTCTTCCATCTTGTCAAACGCAACTCTAAACTTCAAAGCTATGCTCAACATCAGGTAAGTAGAGTTCCACCTGGTAGTAACATCTAAAGGCAAGCTTCCCCTAGTCATTCTACCAGATTCTACTTTCTGCTGAAAGGATATCAACCTATTTCCTGAACCTCTAACATAGACAACAGCATTACGAACTGCATTCACACTCTCATTAGCATTAGTCAACCCGTCTTTCACAATCAAGTTAATGATGTGAGCACAACATCTCATATGCAATAATTCTCCATCTAAAACTAATGCATCATCAGACACTGAAGAGAACTGACTATGAAATTTTCTCAAGGCGGATGAATTAGCAGTTGCATTGTCAACAGTTACACAGAATATTTTTTCAATTCCCCAATCAGCCAAGACATCTAAAAGAACCTTAGAGATGGTCTGACCTTTGTGATCACTGACATGTTTGAACCCTATGATAAGCTTCTTCAGTCGCCAACAAGCATCAACTTAATGCGCAGTCACCACCATGTAACTTGCCCCTGTAGATTTTTTTTTTTAAATAGTCAGTATCAGTATATACTCATTTATCTTAAAAGATTAAAGATACAAGAAACTGCTTACGGGTTATTTTTGCTTTCCAAATATCAGTAGTCAGAGATACTCTTTGCTTGTTGGCTACAAACCACTTCTTCATAGCATTCTTCCTCTGCAAGTACATCTTTACAATGTCCCTTGTTGATGTCCTCCTTGACACAGGGTTGTCCAAATTCATCTGCAAAGATAGAAAAAAATAGTATATAAGCGAGGTCAGAACTATTCCAACAAACGAAAGTACTAAACTAATACATACCTTGTTACAAAAATGTTTCCAAGCCACACTTTCGACCCAGCATAATGGCAACTCTCCTATCACCATCATCTCATTGGTTGCTTCTTTGAAAGTTTCTGAACTGACCTTTGCAATCATCAGACCTCCTTCTTCATTCATGACATGTTGAGTTGAGCTTTGGCCATCCGAGAACGCGAAGAATTGTTTGCATATGCTGATATGCTTCAGCAAGTTTGATGTTCCTGATTTTGTTTTACAGCAGAACTTCTTGTTGCAGTAATGACAAACACATTTGTCACGGTTATCTTTTGTCCTTGTGAAATGGTTCCAGATTTTGGACCTTGGAGGAAGAATCCTAGGAGCTTTCGTAGCATTGAACGTTGCTCCGCTGGCTCCAGAAGAATCTTTGTGTTTGCCTCTACTGTCCGGAGTAGGCAATTCTTGTGCTTCTTCGTCCTCTACATCTTTGTTGTTCTCAAAAGAAACTCGGTTTGGAGTTGATGAAGAATCCATCTGAAACAAGTTAAATGGAACCATTGTCAGACAAGTTTAATGGAAAATCATATGAATCGAGACAAGATATCAAGATAAATACATACCTGAGATCGATTTCGAGAAATTGCTGATGGTGGAGATGGAGAGAATTCCCAATTCCGGGTTTCAAACATGCTTCTCTTCGATCAACTTGCTTTGATTTATACTCGATTAGGTTTTTTCCAAATGAAGAAGACGAGGAATCTCCTCGCGTCTATCGCCAAGCGTGAAGAAAGTAAACTCGGTTACCAAAAATAATAAAGGTATGCGGCGTATGAATGTATGTATATTATAAGTATACGTATGTATATATTCCGGTTATTTCGGATACCGTTTCGGATATTGGATTAAACCGAACTGAACCCAATAACCGATATATCGACCAATCAAAACCGATCGGGTATTTTACAGAATACTTAACCGAACCGATACCCATTTTTCGGTTCGGGTTCGGGTTCGGGTTATGGATTATTTGCCCAGGCCTATATATACGTATGAGTTCTTAGACAATAGAAGTAGATTAAACTCATCCTAATTAATTTAGTTTAAGAAAGCAAAGGAACAAGAAAACTGTGTAAGGTTTTTTTTTTAACGAACCTTTCTTAGTTGCATTATATTATTACGAAATAAGTTATACAACAAGAGTTTCTTGTTCTTGTACTAAATACTTTTTTTTTTGCCAAATATGTGAATTACCATTAGAATGAAAGCATGTTTGTAACTAGTTTCTTGTGCTTAAACTTAACCATGGCACTACACTATTTTTCAAATCATCCTTTATTAATCTCCTGTCCATTTGGATAGATATACATATGTTTATGTTTGAAAACTGAAGCTAGACTTTGTATTGTTAACTGCTATGGCGTACGTGTACATCAAACCTTTACCCAATACTAATCTATATGTCCCAACTCTAGAGACGAACATTTAAACTTATTTTTGTGTGTTTAGCCTTGTAATAGTATAAGATACACATGTGCAATAAAATGCTTTTTACTAGCTAATAAGCCCATTCCTTAGGAAGAAAAACTTGTTTGGAACTAGATGAGATGATGGGGCATTTCTTCTTCTTCGGTCTCTTCTCTTCTGGGCTACTCACCGGTTTCGCAGGAAGAAACACTCCAGTGCCACGTGGCTTTACTCCCCCAGTACCAGCATCATCGCTTTGCTTTTTCATCGAACCGTAGTTTGACGCGTACCTTATCCTTGGCTTCCGATCCTTGTAGCTACCTCCTCTATAGCTCTGTCAATTATGTAAATACTGCTTAAGTAGACATCCTTAACATTACATAATACTAACAAGATATGGCATAAAAGAATAAAAACCTGTGGAAATGGACCGATGCAGTCAAGAAAAATCTCATTGAAGAGATTTGAAGGTAAGAGAAGCAATACTTCCTCCAATCGTAGCACAAGCTCTCCCTTGCAAGACATGTTGCTACGATTTCAAATAATACTACATGACTACATCCCATGCATTTGTAGTATATATATGCGTTACCTAGCCCAATATTTCAGATGGCAAATCCATATTAATCCTGATATGGGTCCGGTCGAGTTGGGTGAACCTCTTTTTGTGTAGGTTGTGGTGGTGGTTGTAGTTATGTATCTATGTGGCTTCTCTGAGGTTTAGTTCAGCTTAAACCATAAACACTAGAGTTGTTGGTCATGCAAAATTCTTCTAACCCACCACGCCAACCCTTGTATATTTTGTTCCTTCTCATTTGACCACCAAACACCATATACATATTTTATTAGTGGTTGACCTAAAATATTCAGTCCAAATGGCGAATTTCTGTATATGTTTTTTTTTTTTTCTTTTTTTTGACAAAGACACATGAAGGAATAATTCAATAATGGACAATCAAATCTTGGAAATGTTCGTTTCGTCTTGTATCCTTGATCCCGACAATCATGCGCATTTTCCAAGCTGGTTGGGTAGGTGTTTCAAATTTGAATGATTAAGTTTACTACATACTGAAACTAGGGATGAACACGAATCAGATATTCAGGTTTTTGGAAGTATTTGTAATCCGATCCGTTTTGTTTGAAAAATCAATTACTTGATCCGATTTGAGGCTATATGAATATTCAGTGTTTCGAATATCCTAAAACTTTTAGATTTTGACCGGACATCCGATTCGATCCATAAAATAAATAAAAAACAAAATAATATAAAATAATAACTATAAAGTACTTTGCTCTCTTCCCTATCGCTCGTCGTCTCACGGCGCAATTCGGCGAGGGGAATGAAGATTCACGCTCCTCTCATAAGATTTCCAAACAATTGTGAACGTTTTCATCGGTTTAATTAACTGATTCTTATGGGTTGGTATGCGAACTTCATGAGGTACACGCACCACGTGTTCGGCGAAATTCACTAGACGAGCTTTCTTGGCTCACAGCTATGTTGATAGACTCCACATGATAAATGGTGTCTGGAGAACCTTACAGCTAAATTGAGATCCAGTGGCGCAAATGGGTAAGTACTTGCTTTCTTCAGTTCATTGTTGCTTGCACATTCTGTTTTATAGTTCCTATATGATAAGGTTGTTAGCTGTTCTATGCTTAAATCTTCTAGGTTATAACTAAGGCATTATGATAGTTTTATGTATCTTGTGTTTGCAGCTGAAAGAGTATATTGATAATACAGAGGATCTTGATCAATATTAAGCTGCTAAGGACAGACAAAATCAAGTTTTGTTGTTATCTTGTTCTTGTTTCATCTAAAAAAATATGAGTCTCTGAATTTGTGTTTATTTGGGGAATGTACAGAATCTATTGAGTCAGTTTTAAGTCTTAGAGCACTATTAAGGGGAGTGTTTAGAGGGGTGCTTAGGAGATGATTAGCAAAAAATTGGATGGATCCCACAAAAAGGGTGCTTAGAGCATGTTTAATGGGGTCTCTTAGGGAGGGTCTCTTAGCGGAATTTAAGAGACGGTCTCTTAGTTTTTAACTAAAAAAATTAAGAGACGTCTCTTAAATAAGAGATTTAAGAGACTTCTCTTAACTTTTTTAGTTAAAAGTTAAGAGACCATCTCTTAAATCCCGCTAAGAGACTCTCCTTAAGAGACTTCCATTAAACATGCCCTTAGGGCATGATTATCCGGGTTTCTTAAGGGGGTCTCTTGTACTGTTCGCGGGCCCCATTAACATGTGGGGCCCGTGAACAGTGCAAGAGACGGTTCTTAAAACTCTTAAATAAGAACCGTCTCTTGCACTGTGATGTGCCCCAGATCGAGCTGATCGAGCTGAATACTCTAGTGAGCTGGACTGACACTATCCTTGACGAGCTGAGCAGGACTGACACTCACTTGGACAAGCTGAGCAAGTTGGTTCAATCTTCTGAGCTGGTTCGACCACCCGACCACCCGAAAAGCAACACAGACATACATTCACTGTTTGAAGCATATCTTCTAAACCATGATTTTTCTTCACGTGAAAATGCTTGGATAATGTTCTCAACTTAATTATGAAACTCCTCGAAGAAGAATCAGATCAAACGGAGTTTAGATGTGAGAGTTATGCCATTTACAAATCAGGTGATCTTCAGTTCTCGCGAATTCGGGTTGTGTGGATCGTCCCGTGTGTGTCCTTGTCCTTCCCAGCATGGAACTGCACGACCAGAATGAACCTGGACAGAATTTGAAGGGTTCACTTGCCAGTCAACCTGAGATTTCGTGCCTTGACCAGATCTGGTCAATTATCTATTTTCTATGTATTGTTTTCAGCATTTTCTATTTTCAATGTTGTCTTTTCCCATAACATTCTTTATGTTTCTTTGACTCACAAACCTTATAAATAAGTGAGTATCCCATGAATAAAA